>PJEM01004481.1:114426-141426 GCA_004023845.1 Helogale parvula | reverse complement strand
AGCATGTGCGGTGTGTGCAAGAGTGGGCGGTGTGCCCGTGCAGGATGATGCATGGTGTGTGCACGTGTGAGACACAGACGGACAGAATGACAGAAAGAGACGCTCTGTGGACCGGCGGCTCCCACAGCCCGAGGGCCCAGGCGGGAGGTGGTGGGCGCTCCTGGGGGTGCAGTGCTCCCCCCAGAAAGCGCTTCCTGACACAGATGTTCACAGAGGCAGCACGCGGACTCAGGACGATGCACAGCGTGGGCTGCCGATGGACCTGCGCCGGGATGGGGACGTGAGCTCACAGCCAGGGTGGCAAGCTGGCACAGGTGGGAGCCCTCCAGGAGTCCGCCCGGTGGGGGGAGGGTGCCGGCGGGTGGGCAAGGGCGCCGAGAGGAGCACAGAGACAAAGGGGACCCTAACTTGGCTCTCTGTGACACCCTGTCAGCCAGGGCTCGCTGAAAGAGGCAACGCCAGGGGCCATCGGTCTGGACACTGGTGCCCCTGCTCAGTTAATAATAATAAAATCCCTGTGGGGGCGCCTGGGTGGCCCAGTCGGTTAAACGTCCGACTTCAGCTCAGGTCATGATCTCGAGGTTCGTGAGTTGAGACCCGCACTGGGCTCTGTGCTGACAGCTCAGAGCCTGGATCTGCTTCAGGTTCTGGGTCTCCCTCTCTCCTGCCCCTCCCCTGCTCGTGCTCTGTCTCTCTCAAAAAAAAAAATTCAAATATAACAATAAGAATGCCCCCCCTTCCTTCCCTAACACGCCACAGCTCGACAGCTGGCCCCTGGGTCTGGGGGTGAGAGTCACGGGGAGGGACAGTCAGCATGCGCCTCCCGAGCGGGGCACCCTTCGATGGGGAAGGGGCGGCAGGGCAGAGCGAAAACCCACGAGCCATTCTAAGGTACCTGTTCCGTACACAGCAGCAGAGCCCACGCATGCGTGCGTGTGTGTGCGTGCGTGTGTGTGTGTGTGTGTGTGTGTGTGTGTGCGCTGGGCAGGACCCTATGATGCGTCCCCTAAAGCCAGTTTTGAGAGCGAAAGGGGCAGTTAACAGTCAGGCTCAGACACCGGAAGTAACCAGGACAGTCCTAGGAAGACGGGCCGGGCCGGTCACACTGACGGGGCGCCCTTCCCCCGACTCAGCCCAACGGAGCCCTGAAGACCTCACCATCACTCAGCCCCCGTCTCCCCAAGACGCCCGGGCTGGGGTAGCACAAGGGCCGAGACCCCCACCCCGAGGGCACCCGGGCTCAGGGGGGGCGGCGGGACGCCGAGTGTGCCGCTGAGTCGTCTCCGCAGGAAGCATGTGCCAGACTTGATCTTCTATGATCAGGATCCTCATTAAACCACCGCCTCACCTCCCACTCCTTGGGTCTCAGCCTCTCTGTCCGATTCCATGCCCTCAGGTGGACGGATTCTTGCCGCCGCCTCCAACGTTAACATTTAACAAAACATTAAAGGGAAAAGTCAGCTCCTGGAGGTGGTCAGCAGGGGTGACAGCAGGTAGCCCTTCCGCTGGCATCGCGGCCGCCGCTCGGGTGGGCTCCTGGGCTCGTGTCTAAGATCCGATGGGCACCGTCACCACTGCCTCAGGGACGTGTCTTCACTCTGTGTTACCTCCTGGAGGAACGGCCTCCGCAATAAGCCAGGGGTCACGACCCCACCTGGAAAACCCATCAGCCGGGCGCTGTCACCAGGCGCCGCCACCTGCACTGTGTCAGGGTCCCTGCGGGCCTGGCGGAGGGCGGGGAGGGGGTCCCCCCTTCTTTCTCTCCAAGCTGCTCGAGACTCGATGCTCTGCAGTTGCATTTAACTCTGGATTAGATGCAGAAAACTGCAGCTCTGCCTACGGGCGTCCACGTGGACTCGGATGGAGGGCCGTGGCCAGGCGGGGGCTGGCGTCCTGTGCCCCCTGACGGCAGAGACCCGGGCATTAGCCACTCACTTGCTGGCTCACGGAGAAGGGAGGCTTGCGGTCAGGGAGGAGGGTCACAGTTACGCACAGAGAACTCTGGGCTTTACAAACTGTCCCTGTCACCTGCACCTGAGTAGGACTGACGTGCAGGTTCTTCCAGAACTTTCTCTGGCTCTACTCCATTCCATATTCTTCTAGTCTTCCACCCGCTCCCCACCTTCCAGTGATTTCTACACCAGGGCTGCAAGACAGCCCCTCTCCCGGGGCCAGCCCTCCTGCCCACCCCCTGCTTCCTCAGACGTCCCCAATGTCAGCTTCTGTACCCAAGGACAATTGTGTCCAGTTAAAAATTATACTAAATATTTGAGTTAATTTGGGGAAGAAATGTCACGGCCATGGTAGTGAGTGTTTCCAAACAACCTCACAGTCACCCAGAGCTCCTCACTCAACACGGCCCCCTGCCGGTTCCCAGCTGAGAACCCCTCACCAAGTCCTCCCCTCTCGCAGAGTATCCGTGAGGTGTCACGTATCTCGTTTTCCGCCTCCTTGGATTTCATCACACGACCTGATGGGTTATTACTACGTGGGTGCGGGTGTTTTCAAAGATTAGTACCTGGCCTCCATTCTAAACAGTGTCATGAGTTGTAAAGGGCTCGGTGACCGGGTGGGGGGCAGGGTTCCTGGTAGGCACCATTTTTTGTTCTGTTTCCCAGCAGACCTTATCTCTGTTTCTCTTTCTTGTCTCATAGAATCAGTGCTGTGGGGCAGTATATCAGACATGGTCTTGACTTTCACGCAAATGACTTTACTGTCCCATCAGCTTTTGAGATCCACATTCTACAAAAAGGTGGGAGAATGTTTTTACTGTAGCTTCTGAAAATTCTCAGTACAAGAGTTTAATGTCAGAAATATGTTTAATTTCCTCGAATGCCTTTGCAGCATCCACTGAGAAGATCCCTTTTCTGACCGTGATGTGCCGAATGGCACCTGGGCAGTGGGGATCACGGACCTTCGATGCCAAACAGCGCCAGTGCGTCAGCGCCTGGGAAAGGACCCGAAGGTGAAATCGCCCTCATCCTCCATCAGTGAAACCCATGCCCTGCACCTTATACTTCTGAAACATCACGGAACTTATTTTTTTAAGTTTATTTATTTATTTTGAGAGAGAGAAAGAGAGAATTCCAAGCAGGCTCCTCACGGTCAGCACAGAGCCCACCTCAGGGCTCGAACTCATGAACTGTGAGATCATAACCTGAGCAGAAGTCAACTGCTGAGTCAGACGCTTAACCTACTGAGCCACCCAGGTGCCTCAGAGAATTAATTTTTCTTATACTTTACCTAGAATTTGATTCAAGTTCCTAATGAGATGGGTTTGCCTTTTGTTTTTGTTTTTGCATTTTGTTTTTCATGTTTCACAAGTTTTGGTACCACAGTGTGACAGCCACCCTGTGTGTTGGGGGCTGTCCCCCGGGGGGGGGGGGGCTTTCCATGTCCCCAGGGGAAATGCCGCACCAGGAATGCCTGACCATTGCCTGAACGATCCTTGAAAGAAGAAGGGTGTCATCCAGAGAAAACATACTTTGAGGCTGATACCGTTTGAGAAGTAGGTCATGAAACACTTTACAGTCATTTCCCCAAGGCTTTGCTCTTCCCAGTTTCGAAATTCTTAGGAACACAAAAAGTTACGAGCCACCGAGAGCCCCCACCTCGACTTCCCTTGGGTGAGGACCCTGGGCGCCCCCACACACAGCTCAGCGCTAGGGCCCCATATTCTGCCAAGGCCCCACGCCCACGGGCAGCGGGTGGGCGAGGCCCTGAACCCTACCCTGCGGGCCTCAGGGCCCCCACCCTCCAGCCCTGCCCGACGGGGGCGCCCCAAGAAGCCGGTTTCCGTGTCTTCTGTTGCTGTTTTCTCTGTCGCTCCTGAGCCTCCCGAAGTCGATCTCCATCTGGGCCCGAGCGGCACTGGGGCAGAGGTCTCGGCCAAGGGTCTGTGTGGTGGCCTTTCGGCTTGTTTATCCGTGGCTTTGGTGCTCGGGGACCAGGGGGAACAGCACAGAGGCCCGTGACCCCCGGCAGGGGAATTTGTCTGGCCTGATTTACGGCATTCCCGTGACCCCGGTCAGGGCGCTGAAGTTCGCAGCCCTGCCTTGGCTCCCGTCTCTTCCCGAATGTCCAGCTCGCTGGAAGCCAATCCCTATTTTAAGGTGATGGGCAATTCGGTTTCCAACACGCCAAATGCTGGCCACAGGGAAAAGGAGGTGTTGGGGACGAGCCCTGGCTTAGAGTGCGTGGCCGCCACCACCGAGACTTCATTCTCCCTTCTTTGTTCTTTTGGCTAAACTCACTTTCCCCCTCGGCGGAAGCTGCCAGAAGAACGGCCAGGAGTCTGTCCCCGGGGGTCACTCTGCAGTGGCCTTCTCATCCCTGGCGAGGCCCCGCCGCTCGGGTCTTCCCTCCTATCTGTCATCTGGCTCTTTGAGTGGCCAAGTGTGTACCGCGTCCCACGCCCGAGCAGAGAGCTGGGAGCACTGTGGCCCGAGACAGTGACGGCCTCCAGATGTCCCCTGTCCCCAGCCAGGATCTGCCCACTTAGGGCAAACCACTGAAGAGGCGGGGAAGCCCAAGAATGTACGCACGTCCCATCTTCTGCGTTGTTTCCTGAGTCTTCGGGAAGATTAGTAAGAGAAAGTGCACTCGTGCAGGCGGGGCGCGCCCCGCGTCCTTCCAGCCCTCCCCCCAGCCTCCTCCGTGTCGGACTTTATTTATTTTTGTTCCTTCGTGCATTCTATACGAAGTCGCTGACGGAGCCTCGCTGACTGCAGGTGCTCCGCGGCCGGGGGAAGGGGGAGCTCCAGGGTGGTAGAGACAGAGAGGCTGGAACACAGAGACCCACTCGGGCACCCTCGCCTGCTCCTGGGGGGCTCGGTGGGGGAGGGGGCCCGGGGCAGGCACGTCTCCTACGCGAACCACAGCTGGCACCCCGTGGACGTTCCCCTCGACCTCCTGGGGAGAGAGGCCTCTGCAGAAGAGGAGGAAAGGGCCAGGATTTATGTCCTCAAAAAAAAACCAACAAAACACACACCTGCTGGCCGCCGGAGAAGGACGGGCCGGGGCTGGTGCCGACCGGCGCCCAACAGGGAGCGAGCCCGCGGGCTGCCGTCCAGACGCGACACAAATCATCGCAGAACGTCGGCGTCCAGCAGCACCAGGGCACTGTGGCATCTCAGCTGCCTGCGTCCTCACATTTCCCCATTCTTCTTGCGAAAGAAAGGTGCTCGGTAACCATACTGGACACTTCGAGCTCCAAGACCGTGGACTGAAGAGGAACACCGCGTGTGCAGTCAGATACCGCAGCCGCAGGCGAGGCGGGATGTTGAGGAGACTCTGGTTTCTTCGTCACAGACCGAGTGTCTGGGCCGTCAGGCTCCCCAGGTGCCCGTCCCCCTTGACAGACGATGGCCGCCAGTCCCCGAGGGGCCATCTTGGTCTGCAAGTCCTCCTGGGAGTCTCCTAACTGGGGAAGATGTCCCCCCCGCCGGAAATTCAGATGGGCCAGCAGAAAGCGAGCTAGCAGGGCGACTCTGCGCCCCTGCACAGCAGAGTCCCCGCTCCCAGGCTGGGCTGGGGGACGGGGACAGTCGACAAGGAGATGAATCACAGGCCTCCAGCTTCTCTTGAGCAAGACCTGAACAAACACATTTTATTATTTTGTTTTTGGAGCTGAGATGTTCCAGAACATTCCTCCCAGGCTCACTTATCAAATCTTTCCAGACAATGTGACTTTTGGTCAAGTTTTGCTTCTGTCCTCCCCTGGCAGGGTGGCGTGGCAGGACTCTAAGTCGTGCTGGGGGATGTGCACGCAGGGACATCTAGCTTTCTTCAGCCCCCGCTCCCCCCCGCACCCCCCATGCACAGCCTCGCAGGGCAGGAAGCCCTCCCTGCATTCTGCTCTGCTCAAGGGAAGCCAGGGCGGCAGCCACACCGTCCCCCACTGTCCCATCCCTACCCCCCACCTTCTGCTCCTTCAGGGCACCTGTGTCTGCTGACCGGAGGGGTTTCTGGTCTGCCCCGCCCCAGGACTGGAGGTGGCTCCTGTCTGCCCCGCCCCCCGGACAAGCCCCCTCCGTGGTCCCGGCATTGGCATCGTCCTCACCCACCCCCAGGCTCTGCTGCGGAGCTGCGCACACAGGAGGCACACGACAGGCACTTGCTGAGTGACTGAGCAGATGCACCGACGCGCCACGCCTCGTTCTGGTGTCCGCCGTGGTGCCCCGGAGACGGAAGGAGCCGCGCCTTCCTCGCCTGCAAACCACCATCCCCCCGCACTGACACAGTGGCTTACCTACGTGTCTCTCTGGCTGGATGGCAAACCCTGCACAGGCCAGACCATATCATCCTCGCCCATATGTGTCCAGCACCGAGCATAAGACTGCAAACAGTCAGTGCTCAATACATGTGCACACGGCATAAAGGAAAAGCTCAGAAAGAATAGCTCCGTCGTGTTACACCAGCTCTCCTGGGCCACCGTGAGCGTGTGCTGCTGGAGACGCCTCCATGACCTTCAGACCCCCCCTTCAAGAGGAGGAAACGCCGGTTATCTGTTCGCCAGCCCGCTCAGGGGTCTAAGCCCAGAGGGGGCGTCTGTTGGGTGTGATGTGCCCGTGTCCCGGGTGAGGCCCACCTCCCCCCAGGCGTATATGTGCTGTTTCATAGTTCACGGTTCCTAGAGCCTCTGAGAGCCCCGTGTGCACCAGCTTGAAGACACAGACCCTCATCACACCGGTAGATGTGTAATCCAACTCTTCGCGGAGAAGGCCCCACCATCCCCCTCTCCCCCACAGACCGGCCAAGCAGCTACCACGTCTGAACACAGACGAACAAAAAAGACACAGAGGGGCTCTAATTTTTGTAAGGCGTTGGACTCAACCCTGTCTTTGAAATCTATGAGAATCACCGTGCTCAGAAGGTGCCGGAAGCCCAGACGTACCCAGGGCCGTGCTCCTGAGGTGGCTCCTTGGACCTGGTGGCTCCACAGGTCGGAGCACTTGCTCAGGGAGCGGGGGCAGCGGAGCCTGTGGGGGGGATGCCCTGGCCAAGAGTGGTTTCTCTCTTCCAGTTACTAAGACAGGAACACCTCCTGGATTTTTGTTGGGCTTTCTTTTTTTAAGTGTTTATTTATCTTTGAGAGAGAGAGAGAAAGAGAGGCAGAATGCAAGGCAGCTCCAGGTGCCGAGCCGTCAGCACAGAGCCCGACGCAGAGCTCGAACTCGCAAACCGTGAGATCATGACCTGAGCCAAAGTCTGGTGCCTAACTGACTGAGCCCCCCTCAGTTTTAATTATAATAAAAAACACAGGGGCAGCATGATTTACATTCACCAAGAAACGGAAGCAATGCAAGTGTCTAACAGTGAATGAATGAATAAAAGAGGCGTGGCACACACAATGGAATGTTATGCGGCCATTGGGACAATGCGATCCTGCCATTTCTGATGACATGGATGAGTCTTAGAGGCCTCATGCCCAAGGAAATAAGTCAGAAAGAGAAAGACACGTGCAGCATGGCCTCACTTACTTGTAGGGTCTAAAACAAAAAAACCCTCTAGATTCATAGGCCAGACGGGTGGCTGCCAGAGCCCAGGGGTCAGGGGTGAGCAAATGGTGCAGGAAGTCAAAAAGCACAAAACACCCACATCCGGGCGCGTTGCACACAGTTGAGTGACTGCAGTTTACAGCACCGCGTTGTGTATTTGCTAGTTGCTAAGAAATAAGATTTTCAAAGGTTTCATCACTAGAAGAAACAGTTTTGTGACTAGTATGGTGGCTGATGTTAACCAGACTTACTGGAAAGACCATTTCACAGATTCCACAGATACTGAATCACTGGGTGGCACGCCCACCCCGACAGGGTTCTATGTGGATGATGTCCAGCACAAAGAGAAAAGGCCTCCACCTGAAAGTTGCAAAGGTCAAACGAGATGATGCATGTAGGGTACGCGGACTGAAAATAAATGTATATTCCTACCTTAAAAAAATGCACACACAAAATTTACCATCTTTATCATTTTTTTTAAGTTTTTTTAAATGTTTGTTTATTTTTCAGAGAGAGACAGAGTGCCAGTGGGGAAGGGCAGAGAGAGGGAGACACAGAATCCAAAGCAGCTCCAGGCTCTGAGCTGTCAGCACAGAGCCTGACACGGGGCTCGAACCCACGATCCGCGAGATCATGACCTGAGCCAAAGTCCGATGCTTAACCGACTGAGCCCCCAGGCGTCCTGCATCTGCATTATTTTTAAGCCTGCAGTTCAACAGGGATTTGAATGTCCACACTCTTGTGCGATCTCCAGAACTTCTTTATCTTGCAAAACTGAAGCTCTGCATCCATGACACGGTCCCCATCCCCCTCCTGGGCGGCCTCTGTCTCTGCATCTGACTCCTCCAGGGACCTCGTGCAGGTGGAATCCTGTCTCACGTGTCTCTCTGTGACTCAGCGAGCATCAGTGTTCTCCAGGTCCACCCACGTGGTGGCCGGTGTCAGCACATCCTTCCAAGCGGCTCTGCTGCAGGGAAGGCCCTCGAGGAACATTCGGGTTGCTTCCTCCTTCCGATGCCGGCCATGACCGCGGGCGCAGCCACATCTCTGGAGAGACCCTGCTTTCCCTTCTTTTGGGTGTGCGCCCAGAAGGGGGGTTGCCGGTTCGTAGGGTCGCTCCATCCTTAATTTTTGTGGAAACTCCCGCGTTTTCCACGGTGGCCCCACCAGTCTGTACTCCCAGGCACGGCACGAGGGCTCCCCTTACCCCACGCCCTCGCCACCCCTCACCGTCCTGTCCTGATGGGTGTGAGGTGCCAGCTCGCTGTGGGTTTGCATTTCTCTTCTACTCCGGGATGCGGAGCACCTTTTCTCGTACGTGTTTGCCATTGGTAGATGATCCCTGGAGAAACGACTAGTCAAGTCCTTTGCCCCTTTTAAGAATCAAATTATCTGGGGGGTGTTTGGCTATTGCCGTAAAGTTGAAGAAATTCTCTACCTGTTCTGGATGTTAACAGATTCGCAAGTACCTCCTCCCGTTGCACAGCCTGCCTGCCTCACCCTGTCCATCAGGTCCGAGAAGCCCCTTGGCCTATTTTTGCTTTTGTTGCTTTTTGTTGTCTTCTGAGCATCTTCCTGAGCCCAGACTGTTCTTTCTGAAATGAATCTCGTCCTCCGCGGCCAGCCTGCTGGTGACATCGCTTCTTTGAAAGCGCTCCTCACTGCCCGAGCCGTGCTTTCCGGCCCCAGGGGGACGAGTCCACGGCACTCACGCTTCGAGTGGGTCCGGCACACATCGATCTCTCTCCGCGGAGTCCTCCCCGGCCGCTTCCTTGGCAGGAAACTCCTCGAGCCGTCGGACATCTGCACCCCGCTCTCCCCCCGACGTGATGGGACAGTGCGTCCAACACCGCCTTGTCACGGGGCATTCCCTCGGTCACTGATGTCCGTCCCCGCGCCCGCTGCTCCCAGCAAGGCAGGACCACCCTGCGCAGCCTCCAGCTGTGGCCGTGAGGGGCTGTCACGTTCATTCCCTCTTTATCCCCTGCCCCCTCCCCCGTATCTCCAAACCAGCCGGAATCTTGCAAATGTCAGACACCCCTGAGAATACAGGTCGGGAGCGAGCCTCTCTTCAGGATCACAGGCCCCTGAAGACCCGGACAAAGGCAGCACCGAGGGGTCTGGGACGCATACATTCAGCCCCAGCCCAGCCCCCAGCCAGCACATGAACTGGGCCTCATGGGTAATGACCCTCCGAGACCCGTGCTGAGGTCTAGAAAATGCGATGAGCAGCCCCCACCCCAGTCCAGCGAGTGGGGAGCGGACTTCCTCAGAACCCGCTGAGCCATCAGAGTGTGTCCCGTCCACACCGCACCGATGGCCACACTGAGCCCGGCTGGCCACGTCTGCACGATCGGCAACACAAGCCCGTGTGGGGGACCTGGTGCCAGAGACTCACCGGCTCGGAACATGGGGATCCAGCCCGCCCCAGCCTCCGGTGCCCACCCGGGAGACGGCATCTTTCCTCATGAGGGCCAGCGAGGGCCCCTGTGGCCCAGCCGAGTGACGGGGTGACAGGGTGACAGGGCAGGGCGTGGCGGGGGTCTGCGCCGGCCATGCCCCCAAGGGCTGTCTGCCTGAGAGCCTCCTCGCCTCTCCTCGGAGCCCAGGCTGTGGGTCGTCTGTGCCTGAAGTCTTGCTCGGCTGAAGAATCTCGGGACCCTGTCCCTGGGCCACTTAAGAGCCTGCAGTCCCCTGGGAGCCCCAGGCTGGTGCAGCCGGGGGCGCTGGGGGCTCTCGCTCAGGTCGGAGGGACAGAGCCCAGGACGATCCCCACGCTCCCCTAACCTTCCATGACCTTCAGCTCCGCGGCTCAGGCCCTGTGGATGGGGACCGCCTCCCTCAGGCTCCCTCCCCCGCCCAGCGGTGCGTATGCGGGTCCCCGTGGTCCTCCCCGCATCGCCCGGCCCTTGGGGTGCACGGGGGGCCTCTGAGAGCTCTCCCACCCCCGCCCAGCCCATCCAGCAGCTCCTTCTGATGAGGACGCCACTGCCTCTCCGGGCTTGGTTTTCGGGCACATCCTCTGCAACACGGGACCCCGCAGAGCCCCCCCGCTGGCGGTGAGCCTGTGCCCGGGGCCCGGCTGCACTCAGTCCCCCAATGTGCCCGCCGACAGCCCGCTCGGTGCCAGCCCCGCGCAGCTGGCACGCGCGGGCAGGCTGAGGGACGGGGCTCTCTCCCGTTTTATTGGAAGGTACCCAGCCACGACTGTCCCCTCGGGGCCCACGCGCCCTGGGAGCCAGGCTGGGTCCTTACTGATCCCCCGCCCCCAAGGCCACTACACAAAGCTGGTGAGAAGTGGGCCCTTTACTGCCGAGTGCGTGCGTGTGTGTGTGTTGAGGCCAGAGGAGATAACGTCAGACAGCACACAGCATTTCACTCCGAAGTCACAGCCCCCACCCCCCGATCCACGTGTACCTCCCCCCTGATATTTATGCCTGCTGCAATGCCCTGTGGCCGGTGGCGCTCGCTCGCTCTCTCTCTCTCTCTCCCCCCACTCTCTTCTTCTGCAGAGAGCAATTCAAGGGACGTGCCCCCCCCAGGGACCCCTTTCCTGCAAACTGCCACCGGCCTAAGCGGGGACAAGGCAGAGGCTGACTTGCTCTCAGCAGGAAACTCAGGCCCCCACGCCGCCAGGAGTGTCTCAGAGGCGGCCAGGGAATGACACGTCACACACACCTCGGGTCCCAGATGCTGGCTGAGTCCCCCTCTACTACATTCCTGCAACTCGCAACCACGTCCGATGGACAAACCAGGTGCCTGGCCTCCGGTGGGACCGGTGGAGGCACACACAACCCAGACGCGGTCCCGAAGCTGCTCACGGGGCCCCAGGCAGGCAGGTGCGCCTGGAGGCCACCACTCGGGGTGTACCGGGCCCGGGGCGGGGGCTTGGGTTCACGTGCAACATGCAGGAGCACCGCCACGGGCCCCCGAAGAGCGGAGGCTGGGCCGAGGTACCGGGGGGGGGGGGCGCGCGGGTGGGGGCCCGCGGGCGGAGGGAGGGCTGCGCAGAGGCACAGCCAGCCAGACGGCGACGTGCAGGGACAGGCGCCAAAATGACTCATTCACTCTGCCCCTTCTTAGGGACCCCTGCTCCCTGCCGGCCGCTGCTGCGGTGCCGAGCGTGGTGTGAAAGGACAAGCCCGTTCCCGGCCCTGGGGGGCGCATCCGCAGGGTGCATGGGGCGCAGAGCAGGACGGGACCGGGACAGCACCACGGTGGGGTTGGCATGAAGGAACCGGCATTCGACACGGTCCGGGGGTGCCAGACGCCCTGTGGGACACATGACACACACAGTCCACCAACCGCTTACGTGGTTGGGCCAGACTGGTGACCTGGGAAGGGGCCGCTGGTGTGAAGGATGTCACCACACACCTGTCAGCAGAGCCGGAACCCGGATCCCTGATAGCACCTGCTGCCGGCGAGGCGGGGCCACCGCCCTGGAAGTCCGCGTGATGCTTCTCCCCAAACTAGACTCACCCCTGCCACGCGCTCCCGCAAGTGCACTCTCTCGCCTCTACCGAAGGAGTGCAACACTTCCATCCACACAAACGCCCGCACGAGACACTTCCGGCGGCTTTGCCTACAACTGCCAACACTCAGAAGCCACCAGAGGCCCCTCCATAGGCGGATGGGAGGACACGGTGCACGCGGACAATGCTAGAAAGACATGCGCTGTCAGCCAAGAAAGGCCATGAAGGAACCTTATTACCGAGTGAAAGACGCCAGTCTGGGAAGCCTGCAGACTATGATTCCAGCTATAGAACCTTCTAGAAAGGGCAAAACTAGAGAGACAGTAAAAGATCAGAGGTTGCCAGGGGCCGAGGGGTGTGGGCTGAGCAGGCGAGGCCCCGAGGACCCCGGGGCGGTGAAACACTCTGCGGGATTCCCTGGGGAGGGATGCGCGTCACTGCAGGTTCGTGCAGAGCCACAGAGAGCACCCCGCCGGCGTGAGCCCTGGCGTGCACTGCGGACTCCGGGTGACGCGGACAGGTCTCTGCGGGCTCACGGACTCTAACAGCTGTGCCCCCACCGCTGGTGGGGTGCCGCCGACGGGGGGGGCGTGCGGTGTGGGGGGGCGCAGGAAATCTCTCTACTTGCCCTCAGTTTTGCCATGAACAAAATACACTGCTCTGAAACAGTCAAGTCATCACAAAAAGTAGGTAAATTACGATTTACAGCACGGAGGGACGGGAAACGACCCGCTATTGGGAATCGTGCGCGACTGCACACGATCACGTTACACAGACGAGGGGACGGTGACCAAGACACGAGACCTGCACACGTCGTCACCGCATGTTTACAAAGGGGAAGAAGGTTTCCAGCCTCATCGCAGGAAAGGAAGCTCTAAATCCCACAGAACTTGCGATTCGCCTTGCTCCCCAGCCCTGCGAGTTCAGCAGTTTAATCAGTAGGCGTTAAGAGCCAAGAGGTGCCCGGGAGGGGACAGGGGCGATCTGCCCACTTCTGGGCCCGGGGACCCCTGTGTCAGCACCGGGCCTGCCCCACTGAGTCCTGCCGACCCCAAACATCTCAGGAGCGCGGGGGGCGCAGGGGCAAGGTCAGCTCGCACCTGTCAGCGTGCGCCGGCTGCACCGCCGCCAAGCGGAGGCCAGGGGCCTGAAAACACCGCATGTTGGGGCCAGGCGTCCCCCTCTCCCCAAGGAGCCGCCCCGCTGCACTTGGGGACCTCCACCTGTCTGAGCCAGGGGTGCCCGGTGGGACAGCACAGCCCCCAAAGCAGGAGCTGGACCCTACTTGACGGAAGGGAAACCTTCGTTTCTAGACAATCTGCTGAAGTGCAGGCGGCCTCGGCCCCCTCCCTGCCCCCGCCCGCCGCTGGCCGGATGCCCTTAGCCAAGCCCCTGAGGCCCCTCAGTTTTCCCATCTGGGGAATGGCAGTTAGAGAGCCAACGATCCTGGGTGGTTTTCAGGATTAAAACAACTCTACTGGCCAAGCGCTGTGGTCAGGGGGCGGGGGGCGCCAGAGCCCTGGCTGCAAGCATTCAGCCCCTCTGCCCCTCTGCCCTGCTCTGCGCACCCCTGCAGGTCGCAGTCTCTCACCCCTGCTGCTGGTCTGCAGCGGGACACGGGAGGCTCCCAGACCACTCTGCGGCCAGGTATGGGCTGGGGGAGACCGCCGGGTCCCCCCTGACTCCAGTGTCACCCCAGCCACCCCCTGCGGTCTTCCAGAGCCCCCAGCCTCCCCTCCAGATCCTGAGGCCAGGCCCTGACATACGCCTCGCACTCCTGACCTTGCAGAGGGTCCCAAAGGAGGGGAAACCCAAGGGCCGCCTTCCAGAGCACGCAGGAGCCCACGGAAGGACACTTTCTGCAGGAATGTCCCCGACAGGCATTTCTGAGGGGGCGGAGTGTAATAGGGACCCCGGAGCAGGGTGGGCCCCGGCCTAGCATCTCTGTAGAGCACCACGGCCTGCACCCACCTTCCCCTGACCCCTCTGGGCCCCGCCGTGGCCCCGTGGGCGCCAGCCTCTGCTCTGGTCCTGTCTGGCATTGGTGGCCAGTGCGCACGCCCGAGTTCCCTCGGCCAGGCCCGCCCTCAGGAGCCAGGAGCCGCCTCTGCCCTGTACTCCTGGCCTCCCATTCAAGCGTCTCTGCTGTTTACTTGAAGAGCCAGAAGACAGAAAGCCATCGCTCTGAGTCACCCGCTCTGCTCCAGGGTCTGCTCTGATTCATGCAGGAGGCCCACGGCGGGGGCCGGCCCGGCCGTTAACCTCCGGCTTTCTTTATGTCTCGACAGTAAAAGGTATCTGTGGTTTGGGACAGAGGATTCACGCACACGAGCTTGGCGCGTGTGGATGGGCGTGCGGACCAGGGACGGCCCGGAGTGCACACTGGGGGCTTCCCCTCCCCGGGCCCGGGGCCGCTTCTCCGGCCACGATGGAAACTTACAAACATCTCGGTCATATTTCTGAAGAGGATTTGCTCATCTGGCAAGTGCGGCCTCAGAATTTGCCAGAAGCATGCATCAAACGCAGCCCAGGGGTGAGAGGAGGCAGGCCTCGTGCACAGTGGATTATGCAGAGGGTCCGGACGGGAATGTGAAACGAGGAGCCGGGGGGGGGGGGGGGGGGGGGGGGGGGGGGGGGGGGGGGGGGGGGGGGGGGGGGGGGGGGGGGGGGGGGGGGGGGGGGGGGGGGGGGGGGGGGGGGGGGGGGGGGGGGGGGGGGGGCTCTGCCGGGGGGCCCGCCGCTGGTGCCAGGGGCCCAGGGAGGCACAGGTGTGGCTCGGGCATCCGATGCGGGCAGGGATCTGCGGGCGTGGGGTGGACAGCCCGCACACCGTGTCCCCCTCCCGTGTCCCGAGCGCTCACAGGCTGTCACGGAAGGCCAGGGGCTAAAGGAGCAGCGTTTTCAACTTGTCATTCCGATCACTGGGGACACAAACGCCGCCAGAGGTTGGGGGGGGCTGTCCTGCTTCTCCTCCCAGTTTTCGTCCGGAGGACCATGCGCGAGTTCACTGTATTTTCTCCACTTACTGCCACTCAGCCGAAGTGGCTTCGGATTTAGAACACGTGTGCCCAAATCCACGAGAAGAGTTTACAGGATAAGGACAAGTGGGGGTGTCGTAAACAAATAGGGGGTGCGGGGTGCCGCCCCGGGGGGCAAGGACAAGTGGACGCCTGTAACCGCAGAAGGCCACATACAGCCTGCTGCCCGAAGCAAACCTCCGAGCTCCTCCAGGGATCCAGGCTGGGCCGCGCTGACATGTTCTGGAACAATGTATCAGATTAACGAACATTAAAGGCACTGCATCAAAATAATGGTCAGGGTCTTGAGTGTGGTTTGCAGAAGATGGGAAAATAATCCTTTTTTCGTCTATGACTTCAGATGAACACCAAAGGTGTAGTATTGAGACGCGGGTCCAGCGAGGGGCCAGCGAGGGGCGCAGGCTGGTCCCTCAGGAGCAGGACTTCGCGCTGGGCGCGCAGGGGAGGGGCCAGCAGAGTCCAGACGCAGGACTGGCTGGTGCACGCCCTCGCCTCTGCCTTTAAGAAGCACGGTTTCCTCGGACTGGGGAAGTAAGACCCGGCACTTGCAGAAAACGTGGATGAGAAAGAAGAACGAGAATAAGAAGAAGGAAAGGAAGACTCCGGATCACATTTTGGTTGAGAGACATTCGCTCCTGTGACCAATGCACCCAGGCAGACACGCACAGCGAATTCACAGCCTGGCGTCACGGGGCCGTTTCCCTCCATCGACCAGCGTTTGTTGACAAGGCAGCGCCTGCTGGCTGCACAGTGTCCCAGTGTATGGACAAACCACCGTCACTCACCAACTTCCCGCGACATGTGAGGCATCTCGCTAATGTTAGCAGAGCCGATAGGAATCTCCATGCTGCCAGGCAGACCCACCGCTGCCCACTGAGGACGGTGCCCGGAAGCCGCCTGCCTGCTCGGAGGCGATTTCCAAACTTTAAATCCGTCAGCTCTCTCTCACCAGGTTCCACCACTGGCCTCGACTGTCGAGACAGGAGGTCTTGTTTCTCACGCTTTCCTGAATCTTAGTACTTACCATTGTGTTTTTCCAATTTAATTAAAAAATAGTATTCTCCTGCTTATTTTTAACTTCTTGGACTACTGCTGAGGTTCAACACTTCTCACATGTTGATTGGACAACTGAATTTCTTCTTTTGTAAGTTCATATTAGTACCCTTATTTTCCACTGGGTAACTGCTTAATTCTCCTTTTGGCTTTTTTTTTTTAAAGTTTATTTATTTTAAGAAAGTGAGAGAGAGAGAGAACGAGTGAGGCAGGGGCAGAGAAGGAAGCAGAGAGAGAGAATCCCAAGCAGGTCAGCACAGAGCCCGGCGTGAGGCTCGAACCCACACCCGGTGAGGCGGTGACCTGAGCCGAAATCGGGAGCCACGCACTTCACAGATGAGCCACCAAGCGCCCCACTGTCTTTTGGATTTTTAAGGGCCCTCTGTCTGGTAAGAATATGGATTCACTGTGCCAGCCATTGGTACATCCTGCCTTCCTGGCTCATTCAAAGTTTCTGATCGTCATAATTTTTTGATACAAGATTTCAATTTAACTTAGTCAGTAATCTTTTCCCTTCACATCTTGAGCTCTGCCGTGCTCTGAACGATCAGTTCCAGGAACCGGGGTGCGTGAGGGGTCCCCACTGGTAAGTGTCCCAGGGGTCCCCTGAATGCCCCCTGCTGGGTCCTGTGGGACAGACGTCCCCGACGCCCTCGGTCCACGGCCACACGCAGCAGGTGACCGGTGCCGCACGCAACCACGGGGCTCTGATGGGGCAAAATGGAGCCACCCCCGTGGATTCACCCGGAAGCCTGATTCTCTATCAGCGTCGGCAGCAGACGTGTGGAGGGGAGGGCTGAGTGGGTGGACGTCAGGACGCCAGGGCCGGACCTGCCTGGGGGACAGTAGAGGGTTAGGGGAGCAGGACGGAGGGGCACTCTCTGTGCTGTTCTCCCGGGGACACCAATCTTAGTTCACGTCACCTGGATGGTACTTCTGAAAACCACCTGCGTGGCCGGGGGACAGAGACCCCTCTGTGGGTCCTGTGTTGACCCGAGCACTGGCCCCGGCGACCCACGGCTTGCAGCGCACATCTGGACGCGCCCGGGGCTCCCCTTTCCGTCACTCTGAAGCAGAAGCGGCGAGAGACGAGGGCGGAGGGTCCTGGCGCACAGCGAGTGTGGGTGACCCCTAACAGATCGGAGCGCAGCCTCTCCCCACATTCTGACGGACGGGGGCCCTGACACCTGCGCCCAGCTGGAGGGGATGACCCGGGCGCCCAGCAGGCCAGGGGCACAGCCAGGGAAGCCAACAACAGGTCCCTCCTGCTGTCTCTCTCCGGAGCCCTCTTTGCCAATGCGTGGGGGGCCTCTGTCTGCCCCTCCCCCCGGGGGCTGTCCCTCTGGCGGCGCAGGGGACCAGGAAGGGACAGGCTGCACGGTGTGCTCTGGCCAGCCCCACGCTCCCGGGAAGGTTCTCTGGGACCTGCTCCCAGTTCTGAGCTTTTCTGCCTGGACTCCCTGGATGCTAACAATCCGTGAGCCCAGCCCGATCTTCGGGGTTCCTGGGGGGTCTCACAGGCTGACTGTGTCATGCCACGAAGGTGTTTGAAAAAGAAACGAGCCCTCTGCCGTCCCTCCCTCCTTCCGGCGTGCGTCCCCGGGGCACCGACGGCTCAGGAGGCACACCAAGGTGGGCAGGTCAGACGAGGAAGGAGAGGAAAACACCGCCCAGCTGGCCCCGAGTGACCTCGTGCTGCTGTCCCGCCCGCACCCGTCTCCGGGGACAGCAGTCACCGTGCGGCCCACGCGCCCCACCACGGCCCTGGAGAAAGAGGAGGACTCGCGGAGGAGAGCGGTCCTGGGCCCCACCTTTCAGGAATCCTCTGTCCCTGTGCAGCACCGACGTCTCCACAGTGTCTCTGAGCCCGAAACAGTCTGACCCGCCGACACGCCCCGGGCTTCGGGGAGCCCACAGCCGGGTAGGTTAAAATGCCCACGGACCACGGCTGGTGGGCCGGCTGCACACCGTGCACGGCCTGGGGCTGCCCCAGGCCCCGTCCGTCACCCCAAAATGTGAGCAGACTCAGTCCACCGCGGAGGGCCTTCCGGAGAACGGGCAGACCACTGAAGTCAGAGCATGGGCAAGAAAGACAGCAAGCGTCTGATCAGAGTTCTCGGAGGCACTTTTTTTTTGGGGGGGGGGGTAGGATCACATCAGGAAACAGATTTCAGAAGAGAAAGAAACGTCTCAGCCAGGGGGTAGCGCGTTGCAGAGAATCAGCTGTACGCACAGAATTGCGTGGATAAACCCAAAAGCGCCTCTGGAAAGGGGAGAAAAGCTGAAGGTTTAACACTCCCCTCCCCCATCCTCCTTGTTCCCAGAGAGACCCCGGGCTGAGTCACAGGATATTTGGGGGGTTGTAAAATACACCTAACGTGAAATTTATCATTTTGGCCACTTTAACGTATAAAATCCGGTGGAATTAAGTGCACGGCCCTCACGCTGTTGTACAGACACCATCACTGTCTATTTCTAGAAATCCCACACCAGGAAGCTCCATGGGCCACCCCCTGGCCCCCGGCAGCCACCAACCCACGTTTGCTCTTCCGGATTTTTCCTTCAGGTGGGATCCTACAACACGTGACTTCGCATCGGGACCCCAGGTCCACCCACGTGGCAGCAGGTGTCAGCCTTCCGCTCCTGCTTAGGCGGAGCCACATTCCGGGGTGGGGCTAGCCCACATTTTCCTGAGCCCTCAGCTGGCAGACGCCTGCCGGGTTTCCACCTCGCGGCGGTGGTGGTGAGTAGCGCTGCCGGAAACATGCGCGCGCATGCTTCCCGTGGGGACCCTGTTTTCGATTCTTTGGGGTGTCGAGCCGGAGGGACGGCCCAGTCACACTGACTCGCAGAATCCCCACAGCTGCAGGGCGTCAGAGACTCACTCCATCACTCTGTGTTGAGGGAAACGAAGGCCCAGAGAGGCTACAGCTTGCCCGAACCGCGTTAGGACCGTGGTTGAGAGCAAGGACGTTCTCCAGCCCGCGTCCGGCTCCAGGAAAGTCCTGGGTCCCCTGACCCAAGACAACGGGCCTGCACTGCAGCCGACCAGGCCGGAGCCTCGCCTGCTCTTACAAAGGCCACAGACTTTGGTTTCTGCCTAATTAAAACTTCCCCAAACAGAAAAATGCCACGCAGGGGACGTTCACCAAGGGAAAGAATCCCATATGGTTTATTCTGGAAACACTGGCTCCAACAAATCGCCGGGGCCGTTGCGGAGAGTCCCGCTGCTTACGAGCAGTCATGGGCGCCGGGAAGCCCTCCGAAGGCTCGGACTGTCCTTTCCCGTTGCTCGGAATCACGCAGGAGAAAGGAGGTGGGCACCCCGGGGACCCAGAAAGGCCCCAGCCTGGTCCTCTGTGTGCGCATGCGTGCACACGTCCTTCCCCTCTACGGAACTGACAATAAATGACACTTGCTGGATCTTTCAAAAAAAGTAGGCGGCAAGCTGACCGCCCACGAGACTGGTTCGGAGAACCCGCACACGCACACCCCACACTGCACACCCCACACTGCACACGCACACCCCACACTGCACAGGCACACCCACACCCACATGCCCACCACACACACACCCCACACGCACACCCAGACCCCACACGCCGCACCTGCTGCAGAACGAGTCCGGAGGACGCGGTCAGCCATCTGTGAAAGCAGCGCTGTGCTGTCGCGGCGCGGTTCAGAGTTCCGCGCTCTGGACAGTGCTCTGGGACAGGGATGACACGGCCACTTGACCTCTCTCTGCAAAGCCAGGCTGGCTCTGTCTTCCTCAAAAACCTCAGAGGGGGGAGGTTGAGATTTTCTTCTGTGAGCTGTGGAATTGGGCTGTGGGGACGTGTCTACAGTACGAAATCCAGGAGGAGGAAACAGATGCCGAGTTACCACTTCCTTTCATCAGCCGGGGCGAAAGCTGAGTCCCCCCACGTGGCCCTGGGCCGGTCATCCGCACGACCGCAGAGCAGGTCAGCGAGCGGCCTGGATGCCCAGGACGAGCTGGGGGCGCAGGCAGCTCTTTGCAAACCGTCTGAAAGGTCTCTCCGCCTGCTCCCTCCACCACTGTCCTCGGGGGTCCCTCCAAGTCAGGCAGGGGCACCCAGCCGGGCTGATCCCAGGGTCCCACCCCCGCGTAGAGCAGGTGTCCACCGGGGACCACCGCTCGGGGCCCCTAAAGCACCGGGTGATGGCGGCAACCTCCTCAAGGCAGGGGCGACCCTGACGCTTCTCCGATACCCCTGGCAGGTGGTCTGGGAACAGGTAAGAGAGGAAGCACTTGTAACGTCACTGCGGACTGCGTGCCCTCCTGCCTGGGCCCGAAGAACTGAGGCGGCCTTGCTGGGTGTTACCGCGGCATCATTTTTCTGGGAGGCCCGCAGAGTGCCTTTTCCGATACAGCATCTTCCTCTCCTTCCCGAGGGGCCCGAGGGAAGAAGTGATCCTGTGCGCCAGCAGCACGGGGGGCACATCCCCACACAGGCCCGTTTCCCTGTCTCCTCGTCAAGGAGCCTCCGTCCCCTCCGTCGCCCTGCTCCTCGTGAGAGCCCCGCACGGCACCCTTCCCGTTCACATCTCATCTCACCCTCAAAACGTCACCTCTTTCCTTTTATAAGTTGTGAGATGATGGATTCACGCGTGTGGAGTCTTCAGAGACCGTGAGGAGATCAAATTGCTCCACAATGAAATTGCATGAAATCGCTCATTTCTGAAATGTCACTAAACAAAAATGAATATAGTATAATAGCAATTCCTGAGATGGGCCGGCGGACACATCACAGCCCTCACCTGACGCGCATCTAATTGGAAGGCAATCCCTATCCTCAGAAAGCGGTCAAACAGGGAGCTCTGGAATTGGCAGTAACTCAACATCCAGCAAAACCGCCTAATGTTAATTCTTCCCTTAAAGTATTTCACGGTGTGAAATCACACCCCAGCCCCTCCACGAGAGGCGAGCTCTGTGTGCTCCTGCAGGGCTGTCTCAGTCCCTCCGAGGGCGCCCTGGAACTTGGGTGTGCGCACAGGGCGTCACCACACGGTCCCGGGAAGGTTAGGGTGGCTGAGGCGCTCAGGTCGCACAGAGACATAAAAACACAGGCTGCGTCAGGTTCCCCGGGCGCAGAGCCCCAGCACACCTGTTCCAGCGTCGCCGATGCGGCTTTCTTAGGGAATAGCAGTGATAAGCAATGAAGGCTGGGGGTCGCCGGGCAGGGGGAGGCAGGCGGGGGCCGGGGTGCACCTCGCTCACAGCGCTGCCCCGCACCCCCCGGCCCACAGCCGCCCAGCCTGGCATGTGTCCTCGCCGTGCCTGATTGTGCTACCGCCGGACCCTACCACGGGCTTTGGTTCACCCTTGATCACTTATTAGAACACGAAAACGTACACGGGCTTCGGACAATCGGACTAAACAGAGAGGAGCCCTTGAAGAGGGAATGCTGGGAGCAGGGGTGGGTGGCGAAGGGCACGGCCCGAGAGGAAATGCTCGCCAGGCAGGAAAAAATGTGCAAAGGATCAAATCTTTCTCTCTCGGTTTCCCACCCACGCCCGCAGACATCGTGCAAGAGAAGAAAATCAGTTCTGATTAGTTAGGAGCCGATACGTGTGTGGCGCGCGTTCTGGGGGGTTTAAATTTGGGAAAATCCGATTTCGGTGAAGGTGCCGTTCGTCTGTGGGGCTCCGTCACGTGGAAGTGACATGTCTCGTTTGAGAAGGAAAATCATGTCTTTTCCTCTCTTTCCTTTCCTTCCGATTTGCAGTTATTCAGACATTTGGACCCCAGAGAAGCGACGAGCACCTGGCGAGGGGCTTGTCCCGGGGCGCTCATGGAGAACGGGATGTTACGTCCACGCGGCCTTCCGGAAGCCAGGGGAGGGCCTCCCAGCCCCGCAGGCCAGCCGGCCTTCTGTCCCCCCACCGAGCCGGACGCTCCAGCCAACAGGCACGGAGCACCCCCAGGTCCCAGAAGTCAAACGAGGCCCATGGCTTTTGATTTCTGATCGCTCTGCACGCCGTCCGCGAGCCAAATCTCCTCTAAGAACCGAGATTAAGGAAAGGAAACAGCACCCCCATCTTTATTTCCAGAGCCGGTGTGGAGGGCAGACGCCGCCTGTGTGCACTCTGCCGTGTGGACGCTCAGTCCGAGTAGAACACACAAAGAATCCACCGTGGCAGCCGATACAGTCGGAGACTGTAAACCATCGGCCTGTGTTTTCTTTTAGGGAGTTTGTTTAGTTTACAAGCTGTCCCTTCTGGAGCCCCCACTTGCCACGGAAGCAGGCAAAGAACGTCTCTTGAACCTCTTCAGAAGAGGGGCGGACTCAGAGGGTAACAGGAAAGTCGGGTGGTGCCTTATTTGTGCAACAGGAGTAAAACAGCATCAACAACAAAAACGCGGGCATTTTTCCCTCCCGGAGGAACCCGGCTAAAGTTTCCCCTCCCTATGCCTCCCTTCTCGGAGCAAAAGGCTGGAAGTCTGCTCCCCGTAGCTCTGCGTCGAGTGGCCCTGGCTGGCGCTCTGGAAAGGCTCAGCGCCACCGCACCACAGACCTCAGCTACGGGCCTGGGATTTGGTGTGTGGTCACCATCAAAGGGTTAATTAAAACCAAGGTTTCTGCCCAAATCTTTCCTGTCAGTCACACACCAGCTCTCCACGTCCAGAAAAACAAATGGGAACTCTCTCTGTCAAAAACGAAACAGTGAAACACACGAGTCTAACGCCAGACAACGTAACTCAATGTGCCGTTTCTCCCCCAAAGACGCTGACGACTGTTTTTTTAAAGGCCGAATGTGAGCTGAAAAGAAAAAGTATTTTCCACAAGAGCGGAATCTGAGAGCTGAGGGCTCTTTGGGTCACCCTCCATTTAACTGATGGGGAAATCGTGATCTAAAGAAAGGGCGATGTGCCAGTTTTAAAGGTAGCGATCTTAGAAGTCGAGAAGTGAAGTTACAGTTCTCCAGAGGATGTTGGGAGAAGCTGCGGCGTCTACACTTCCCCCTGGTCAAGAGGAAAGCGCGTGGGGAAGGGACCCTGAGTTCTCAGCAGCAAGCGACCCCAGGCACTGAGCCCCGACCACGGGCCCCACGCACGCTATCACAGGCTCCCGGTATTCCGAACAGTCGAGCTGTGGGAAAGCAACAGCGAGATTCGAAGCATGAAAAAACACTATTTTGGTTCAAAATGACTCTATTTTCAATTAACCATTAAAAATTCCTCTGGTGCCGGAATAAGGTTGCGTGCGGGCTTTTCCAGTTTCTGGCTCAAGTGTCCTGGAGCATGGCCGCCCTCAGGAATCACGGGGGAAAGTCCCACTGCGCCTCTTTTACATCAGCATGGAAATCACATCGTTAATGTCGTCGTATCGCATTCCAAAACAAACATTAAATTACGGCACATTTAATATAACTAAATTGCATTCAAAGGCTTACCACTGAACCAAACAAAAAATATGTTCCTAGAACAAACAAATATTACTTTTAAATAACCATGGCCATGACTAAGTTCAGGGTTTGATCTCTCTCTCTCTCTCTCTCTCTCTCCCTCCCTCCCTCCCTCCCTCTCTCCTTTTCCTCTGTGTATGGCTCTAAATACTAAAACTTTAATCTCTACACCTCTTCGTGGATAATTTTTTACAAGTTGCGGGTGTGTTTCATGCATGTCAGTGTAGACTGAGTATCTTAAAAGCAAACATTGGGTCAGTTTGGGGTAATGATTTCCTAAAATTTATTTGCAAAATATTTTGTTTCTTAGGATAAACACAAATACCCATATTGATTGGTATTTCTCTTCCCAGGTTTCCGGGATTCTACTCTGTTTAACAATTACAAGGGACCGTCTTTGACTCTATATTGGAAACACGTTGGGATTCTTCCCATTCTGAAAAGAAGTGCAACAGGCAAATGACATCAGGGGCAAATGCGCTCAAGCCACGTCTTTAGCTTATCGCTCCGAGATGAGGCACGATAACCCCTGACATAACGCGCTGTTCGAATACAGAAAAAAAGTTTAATTCTTGTGGAACATCTTTCCTCGAAACTTTTCATTTTGAGGGAACTACAGGTTCACATGAGGTTGTAAGAAACAATACAGAGAGACTCTCTGATACTCTACTTAAGTTTCCCCCGATGGTAACATCTTGCAAAACAATAATGTGATATCACAACCGGGAAATTGACACTGATACAGTTTCCAGAACTTCCATTTCACCGGCTTTACGTGCACGTCTGCGCCTGTGCGTTTGTGGGCGTCCGCGTGCGCTTCGTTCTACACGACCTTCTCACACATGTGCTCAGGGGACCGTGCGGAGCATCTCCTTGAAGAGTTTCTGTGTTTAGTGTTTCATCTCGCCTTTGCTTTTGACGCGTCCTGTCTGTTTCTCTGAGATTAGACTCCTTCTCCTTTATGTCTGCTTCTCGGCTCCAGGAACTGATTCCCCTCTTCTTTGAGTGTTATTGCCTCATTCGTGAACTCTTTGCTGGTGGAGAACTTTGTATTTGGTTTGCTTTTTGCAACACATTCTCCTTCCCGGGAAAAGATGCACACAGAAACATGCATAGCAGCATTCACGGAGTTTTTAAAGACACCAGTGAGAATAGATTAATATAAATACGAAGCTTAAAAACTGTCATAAAAGTCCAGCCTTTAAAATTGGCCTATTAAAATATTTGGGGCTTTTTTTTAAAGCCCAGATTTAAACTAAAGTTACGAGTACAGTGCTCTGCTCAGAAAGAGTTTACTTTATACTCTTTCTGCCAGGCCAGAGGACTCGGAGTCCGTGCCGTCCGTCCGGAGTATAGCAAAAGAAGGATGATGGAACCTCCGATCTTTCAGGCTCAAGACTTGCCTGAGAATAGTACAGTTTTCAGGAAACTTCAATAAAGTACTAAATTTCAAACGATCTCCAACAGCCACTCTCAAGCCCCATCCCACCAGCCCCCGCTCTGGCCAGATGCACAGCAAGCCTTCCTCAGGCAAGGTGGGAAGCCGGGCTTCAGATCCTTACACAACAATGCCCACATCCCCGAGGTCGGCCCCCTCCGCTGGATCTTACTGACTCCTCCAAGAAGGAAGTGCTCCGGAGGGAGGAGCAGGCTGACACACTTTTCAGACGGTGAGAGGGTCACACTCTGTTCTCCACAGTAAGTCCAAGCTCTCAGGGGATGCGGGGGAGGGGGGGGGGACAACAGTAGTTTGTTGAGTAGAGCAATCTACTGAAAATCTGCATATCGCTCGAGTTAGGACAGAGGTTTTCCTTAACGGCAAAGCAGAGACTAGGAAAATGTCTGATCACCGTCACCTTCCTCCACACCAGGTGCCTCTGACTCGGCTTCTGAACTCAGGCAGTGAATGAAAACACTAAAACTTTCTTTTGAGTTTTGTCCGATGAGATGAGTCCAGCTGACTGTCCAAAAGCACCTGATTAACTCTGTGTCTCTGTGCTGAAATACCAGGCCAGAGACGAAAAGTCAGGGTAAATATTCCCACGGGCTGGACGCCTCCATTTTCTGTGCTTCTCTTTACTCCAAAGGACAATTTAGGCTTTTTACGGTTGCTGCTGTTCGGCTGCACGTAGCTTTTTCATGTATGTGAAAACGTCTCATATTAAGACGTTAAAATCACACACAGTTTACTGAAAGGTTTACAATTTCTTTGCCGATATACAAAACTAAAGCCCGATTAGTTAAAAATGTTACAAATAAATAACAAATATCATTCAGCAAATGTCATGTTTTCAGGAAATCAAGCCAATCATGATTGTATTTTTATTCACAGAGAGTAATGTGACAAAAACAAAAACTACCTAATGTGCCTGATTAGGTAAAAACAAGGTGTGTCCAGAAACATCAGTGTGTCAAAAATTTACACATGTTCCTTCTCTTCTCAGAGAGAGCGGTAATCTATCTAAAGGAACTCGTTTATGGGAATTAGCCTGTTACATTCAAATATATAAAAATAAAAACAAACGGGCCCCCATATGATCATTTGTTCTCTGGCTGAACGTGTTATCTGTTACATTTTAAGGATTGTTTTCCATAACTCTTAGCACTTTTAATAAATAAAGTCCTGCCTTTTATTTTTATATAATCCTTACTTGTGATCTACGTATGATTCTCTGCGTTTGAGGGGTGTAATTATTTTTCAATGAATTTTAAATGATCTTACTAAAATTTGCATTAAGGTGATATCTCCTGGTATATGTTTTCAATAATTTCCTGGAGAGAAGCCTTAATGATCATTCTGTTGACATTTCCCTTAAACAAAGCTCTGCATGTATGTTTTACGAAGATGACATTCCTCATCTGTTTGTCCTGACTTCAGATGTGTTGTAAACTATGGACGGTATAAAGTTAACTAATGGAAGCTCATAATTTAGGCACAAAAACCCAGAATTAATGTATGATTTGCCTTTAGCATTTTACTGCCCAGCCAATCCAAACTTTCTTCCCTAGGAAAATATGTGATTGAGAAACTTTCCATCTGCTTTCGACAAAGATAGGAGAAGATACCCATAAGTTATTCTCCACTAAAAATTCTTTTTTAAAAAAACCTGTAAAACAATCATTATGTTGGGGGGTAGTTCAGCAAAAGAATTTTCAGTGGCACAGAAATAAAAACTTAAAAAAAAAAAAATCCACCTGTGCTAGATCGGCCCTCCGTGGCCACAGCAAAAACATTCGGAGATATGGTAGAATCACATAAAAAAAAAAAAAAATAAAGAGATATGTTTGGGAGAACTGGCCGGGCTCGCTCAGGATTAATCTAAATTCCTTCTGTGTGAAGTAGAGACTTAGGAAAACATTGCAAGACGAACAAGAAACTAGAGCATGCTAAGTGGTGAAGGTTTTTAACCGCCCCCCCCAACATATCTTGCACCCCTCCCATCGCCCAAGAGGGTCCTTTGGAAGAGAGATGCCCCCCCCCCCCGCCGCCCCCGCCTCGCAGAGCCTTAT
>PJEM01004481.1:96091-114326 GCA_004023845.1 Helogale parvula | reverse complement strand
CCTCGCGCTACCCGGCGAAGCTGGGAGGCCGCGCAGGCAGCGCCGCGCCCCAGCCTCTCCAGGTTCAAGGCTGGAACGCGAGGCTCCCGGCACCACCTGCCCGCGGGCAGCGGGGCTCCGCGCCCCCAGGGCTGCCCCCGGCCCGGGCGCTCGGGTCTGGGCGCCCCGGTCCGGCCCCGTCTCCCGCGCTCCGGGCGCAGGGCCGACCCGGGCTGTCCCGCCGCGGCGGCCCCGGAGCCGCCGGCGCAGGACCGCGGCCTCCCGCCCTCCCCGGGGAAACCTGGCCGCCGGCCCGCGGCCCCGCGCCCGGCCGGCGGAGCTCCCGAAACGCGGCCCGGGTCGCCCTGCTCTCGCAGCCCGCGGGCCCCGAGCGTCCGCGCCACGAACGCGCCCCGCGGCTCCGCGGGCAGAGGGCGAAGCCGCAGCCCGGGCGCACCCCGGCCCCGGCAGCGTCCCGCGCGGCCTCGGCTCCGGAGGGCGCACAGGACAGCGGCTTCCCGCCCTTCTGCCCCTGCCGCTCTCCGGACGCCCGCTCCCCCGACGGTCACTCGCGGGCGCCAAGGACGGAAAATACACTGTCACCGGCTCCCCCCCCAGTCCCCACTCCGACTGACACCCAGCGGGGAAGCTCGCGAAAGGCCGCAAGGGTGCCCCTGGGGCCCGGGCGCCTCCCGGCCGACCCCCACCCGCCGCGGGGAGTCAACCCGCACCCGCGAGCACGCCGCGGCCCGCAGCGCCTCCCCGAGGGGCCGCCAGCCGCCCACCCCCTCCCCCGGCCGCGGAGGGCGCGGGTCGCGCGCGCGGCACCTACCCTGGCGCGCGGGTCCGGACGTGGGTGGCGCGGCGCTAGTGGGAGGCGGACATGGACCACGCGCCCTCCATGCGCCACACGGAGAAGGCGTAGCTGAGGCGCTCGTGGGCCACGTAGCTGCAGCTGGTCATCTTATTGTCCATCTCGTCGCTCTGCAGGACCTGGTAGAGGAAGTCTATGTACCTGGCGGCCAGCTTGAGCGTCTGGATCTTGCTGAGCTTGTCCGAGGGCAGCGTGGGGATGATCTTGCGCAGCGCCGCGAAGGCCTCGTTGAGCGACTGGGTGCGCTGGCGCTCGCGCACGTTGGCCAGGATGCGCTGGCTCTGCAGCTCCTCGAAGGACTGCGCGCTCGGGCTGCCCTTCTTGCCGCGCTTGCCCGGGGTCGGGCTGCCATCTTCGCTCGACTTCTTGCTGTAGCGCCGCTTCCGGCCGAAGCGCTTGGGCTGCCGCTCCAGCTCCTCCTCGCTGGTGCCCAGGCTGTCCACGGGGGACACGGGCGAGCTGGAGCCCTCCTCCATGGCGCCCGCCCGGCGCGCTGGGGGCTGGGGGGGGGGGGGGCGCCGGGCGCCGAGCGCGCGCCGCTGGCCAAGCCCGCGGGCGCCGAGCGCACGCTCCCGGAGTTGTTCGAAAGGCTCTGATTTCAAGGCCGGCTCGTGCAAAACCGAGGTCTCCGGGAGAGGAAGTTATTCTAACTTTTTTGGAAACTCTAGCCGGGCTGGGTTGCTAAATAGTTGTCAGGAGCGAGGGCGGCGCGCTGATTGGCCGCGGCGGCCGGGGGCAGGACGAGCTCCGGGGCCTCCGCCGGCCGCCCCCGCCCCCCGGCGCGGCACTTTCAGTTTTGCCTCCCCCTTCGGCCCGGGTCGCGGCGGGCACCCCGGAGGCCCGGCCCTCCCGCGCCGCGCGCGCCCCCACCCCGGGGTCCGCTACCCTCCGGCCGCCCGGCGCCCTGGGCACTGCGGACCTGCTTTGTCTGCCCCTTAACGTGGAGAACGGGCTCCGCCGAGGCTGCGGGATCTCCCGGGGGCGCGAGGGCGCCAGGGGCGCGGGAGCCGAGTCCTACCCTGGATGCGCTCCCAAGAGGTGAGGACCAGGCGCGGAGCCCCCGGGGGTGCCCCGGCCTGTGTGCTCCTTGGCTGCCCGCCGGGCGCGCCGCGAGTCGGCGCAGCGACCCGCACACTCGGCCCAGGGTGGAGGACGTGCGCGGGCAGGGGTCCCGGCGCCCGGACCACCGGCGTGCGGACCCTCGGGAGCCCGCGGAGCTGCCGCTGGCCACGCACGCGGCGCGGGGATCAGTGCACGCGCGCCGGCTCTGCCCGGGCTTTGTGTCGGCGGTCGTTCCCCACCCCGACTTTCTGGGGGATCTCCCGCCCCGACGCCCTTCGCAGACCCTCCAAGTGCATTCAGACTGGAGCGCCGCAGCGAGCCTCTGCGGGAGCGCCCGGTGCCCACCGCGCCCACCTGCTCGGCCCTGCCCGGGATGCCGGGGCGCGGCGGGGGCGAGCGTCAGGCCCGCCGTGTGGGGTCCCAGCCTCTGCGCTCCCTTTCGCGCCCCTTCCGCTTCTCGAGCCGGCTGGGGACGGAGGGCAGTGTGGGGAGCTGCGCCGCCTCCCCTGCGCCCGGCGCCTGCGGGCAGGAGGGCGCGGGGCGGCGGGAGCGCGGGGCCTGGCCTCGGCGGGCGGCACCGTGGACCCCGGCCCCGCGCCATCTGGACGCAAAGCGCGGGCGCGTTTGAAGTGGTCCGGGGGCCTCTTTGTTCGCCAGGCCGCTCTGGCTCTGGGCCTGGAGGTGGTTTACGGCTTTGATGCCTTTGAACCTATTCCCAGGTGACCCGGGCTCAATTAGGCCCGGGCCTGAGCCCGGCTGTCAGGCCAGCCGCGTGATCAAGGGCGGGCTGGGCCCTTTTATTGAAGTTGAACTCGGAGGCAGCGCTGGGCCTCTGCTGCTCCTGGGCCGCCGGGCGGGCCCGACCACCGCGTTAGGAAACCCGCGGGCCGGCCAAGGGATCATTTCCCGCCGCAGTGAGCCGAGCAGAGGTCTGGGAAGAGCAGGCCCTCGCACGGAGGTGGCCGTTTGCAGTTTCTAAGCCACCTGCGGGCTGCACGATCCTGTGCCTCCAAGGTCCTGCCCAGTCGTGAGCCCAGCCCCACCCGCCAGACCGCCCCTTCCCCTGCCCAGGGAAGGGCCACGGTTGATCTGGCTTTTTACATCGTTCTCTAAACTTAGAAAATAAATGTGAGGAGCCAGAGAGGCAGCAAGGGAAGCCTGCTTCCCATCCGACCTGCAGCCCGAGGCACAGGCACACAGGCTTTCCAGCGCAAGGGCCTGCTCCTTCCGGACTCGGACCCTCAGCCCGGCTCACGGCAGGACCGCAGGGATCTGCTGCCCTTTGTGCAACTCCATGTGACGTTCAGCCTGCGGAGGCGGAAGACCCAGGCCCCATGTTGGCCCAGCTTAAATGAGCCCAGAGACAGACTCCCCAAGCAGGAGGGGCAGATCCTGCCCCTTGGGGTCTGCCCCCCTCCCCTCCCCGTCTCTGTGTCTCCTACTGGTTCCAGAAAGAACAGCCTCTGAAAGTCCAGTCTAAGAATCTATCATCTGCCTAGACGACAGCAATAGCGGGCAGGGCAGAGGCACGCTGGCAAAGGGCTGAGACTCATGTCCAAGTCCCACATCCCCCATAGGCAAGGGTCTCCTTTTCAAAATGGCCTTAAAAATGCCCCCCCCCCCCCAAGAAATCACTCCGAAGCGCCTCTGACAAGTCTCGGAGATAATGGTCCCACTGCTTCGCGTCTAAGTTTCAGCGCCTCCTCCCCACGCGTGTGCGGGCTGGGTGCCCGCTCTCCTTCCAGCTCTCTTCTGCTCCTTCTGGAAGGGCAGGGCGTGGCAAGTCAAGGTGACCTTCCTCCGACCTTGGCGGGCCCTGTCTGCAAAAGCACTCTGGCGGCACATGCAGGGAGGGGGAGGGGGCCGTCCAGTCTGCCCCGCCCTTTATTTCGGTGCTGGATGTGTTTGGCCTCGCTCGGCCACACGGTATGTGGGCCCCAGACGTGTAGGGTGAGGGCGTGAGCATCAGTTTTCAGGAGGGAGCACAGCAGGAGTGGCTGTGCCGAGGCAGCAGCCCACAGATTCCAGGATGGGTCTCGAACCACTGTTTTCTGGGTGCAGTAAGGCAGGAGCCCCCGTGCTGCGGCAGGACCTGGAAGTGAGCTCTGCCCTGAGCCTGCCTACTCAGCCCCGCGGCAGGCTTGGCATGGCCTCTGAGAAGTCACTTCCTGTGTGGACCAGCCAGGGCGGGCTGTCCTCTGCAAAGGAGCCCTGCCTGAGCTCCTGCCTCGGACTGGGGTCTGGAAGGGACACACAAGGGCCCTCCCTGGGACGTGCCACTTCCTGACACCACTAGCCTTCGCTTGAAACGTGGACCCACACGGCCTTTGACGCACCTGGATGCCTTTAGTACCAAACCAAGGTTGTTCTTGCAACAAACTCCTATTGTGAGTTTTTTTGACTTGGGATATATACCGAATCTCAGTAAAACACCGCCATGGAAATAAATGGCATAAATAGAACGGGAGAGAGAGAACAGGGTGTCGGGGTCTGGAACACAAGCCTGGTTCTTCTGCATAAACTTTGTTTTACAAATTTGACTTTGGAATCATACAGATGTTTTACATAGTTATAAAAAATTAAATCAAAACGGGAAAAATTTTAATCCCTAAAAGTCAAAAGCAGAATCAGACAATGTACCTGATTTTGCATCATCTCCGCGGCCTCCGCAGCCACAGGACTCATTAAAGGCAGCCGTAAACCCTGTGATTTGACTTTTCAGCCCTAACGGGATACACTCTGCACAGGCAAGAAGGACTTCAACTGTTCATGTTTCTAGTAACAATATTGCTGTTTCATTCTGTAACTGTGAGCTAAGGCGAGTCACGTTTCTCTTTGGGGATGGAACTCTCCGGCCTCAGGAAAAGTGATACAAATATGAAAGGAAACAAATGAGTCAAGACCGTCTCATCCTAAACTCGTTGGAAATACCAGTACGAACTCATGGTATATATTTCAACGGGGCATTTCCTGGCCCTGACCACTGGAAAGACCTGGAAAGGTTGGTCCATCGCGGGGCAGTGAGAGCCACGAGTGCTCAGATGGTGTTGTCTCCTGGGGGAAATGGCCGACTTCAGGCCTGGGGACACACGTGTGAGTTAAGGCGGAGCATCTTCCTGGCCAGAAAGCACGGATGTGGTCCGTGACTGCAGGACTCGGGGAGGCATCAAAAGATGCCTCTCTTGGCCAAAGATGGTGCCAGGTAAGCAGTTAAGAACAAAAACCTACAATGGATAGAAACATGGCCAATGATAAAAATCCGTGAGCGTATAATGTTAATCAAATTAAAAAAAAAAAAAACCCTTACTGGGGAAGGGAGTCATCATTCTGGAAACTGGGACATGCAGGAAAAGAGGCAGCAGTGACCCAGCCTGCCTGACCAAAGTCCACTTCAAAGTAACCGAAGAGTTGATGAGCCAACGTCTTGCTCTGCAGATGTCCGCCGGGAGGTACAGGAGGCGGGACGGTAGGATCACATCGTCAGTCTGCCAGCCTCATCCGTGCTAACTAACGTGGTGGGTTCCCACCGATTCGCCAGCCTCCGGACTTGGCGGCCAGTCCCTGGAAACCCCGGGCTCCTGGACAGGTTAAATGGTGTCACATGGATGCAGTCAGGTCTGACACCCTGTTCCCAGAACCCCCAAAGGGCTTGTTTCACTCTTTGTAAAAGCCTGTGGTTGCGTGATCCGGAAGGCTGATCGGTGTGGCAGTGGTGAGGCCCTGTCCCCCTGATTTTCTGTCCTGGGGCTTGGGCTCACTCCAGCCCTGTCCCCACACCGCGCCTGGACCCTTGCAGGAGTCTGCCTGGACCTGTCTGCCCCGCGATGGCCACAAGGCTGGCTTCCTGAGCCTTCAGGTCTGTCTCGTTTCTATTGTCGCATGACAAACCGCACTCGAACTTGGCAACTGAAATCGCCACCCCTTTCGTTTGAGCCGCTGAGTCGCTGCCAGACGGCGCCATGTTCAGCCGGGTGGGTTTTGTCAGCCCTGCTCTGGCGGGGGCCTCACCAGACACACTCTCGGCCCCAGATCCGCCTGTGAGGCCGTCAGCCACGCACCTCAACCCACACACCTGCTGTCCTCCGGGTGGCCTCTGCAGCGGGCCACCTTCCGCCCATTCTCACTGCGTCCTCAGGACTCCAGCCACAGGGCTCGCCAGGCTTTGCCGCCATGGGATTTGCCCATCTGAGCTAATGCAAAACACACAGCCAAGCCCAGATTCAAGAGTTTGACTCTAAAAAGTTGATTGGCAGGCGTGTGTGTGTGTGTGTGTGTGTGTGTGAGAGAGAGAGAGAGAGAGAGCGTGTGCAGGTGTGTGTGTGTGTGTGTGTGTGTGAGAGAGAGAGAGAGAGAGAGAGACCCTGTGCAGGCGTGTGTGTGTGTGTGTGTAGATGAGGCCCTGTGTGGGTGTGTGTGAGTGTGTGAGGCCCTGTGCAGGTGTGTGCACGCTGGTCAAGGAGGCTGTCCTCACTTGTGGACTTACTTCAGGATGGTCATCTGGGGACCCGGTCACACTGGGGGGGACCCCAGGATTTGTCAGTGTTTCTTGGTGACGGGCGCCATCTCCAGAGAGGCGTTCTGCCCCCTGCCCGGGAGCCTCGGCCTGGGCTCCAGCGTCCTGGTGCGCAGGGACAGGAGAGGCCCAGGCCGAGCGCTGGCCGTCCAGAATGTGGATTTTCACACACTTGCCCTGTTTCAGGGCAGCCCTCCCATTTCCTCTCCCCTCGGCACTGCCTGGCACCCCCGTCCGAGCCCCGTCTGGCTTGCATCCTCCGGGGAGCATCCAGCTCCCTCCAGGATTGGGGTAAAGGCTTGCACCTGGCCTCTTGCGGTGGGGGAGGGGCCCAGGGGATGCATCTGCTCTTGACATTGGCTGAGAGGTGGGGGTGCTTCCGAACAGGGCTCAGCCAGCCTGCTCTCAGGGCTGCGTCCTCCACTTGTGCTCTGGCCTCCTGGCCTCCGTGGTCCAGCCTCCAGCCTCCTCTTACCTGCCCAGATGTGCTTGCTGTGGACTCCTCCTGTTTTCTTTGCGATCTGGGCTCTGGCCTTATCTGTTTCTTTAGCCCGATTTAGAGGGATTGAAGGGAGAGACCAGAAATAAGGCATATGTGCAAGCTGTCGTTTTCAATTGGAAATTGCTTGAGATCATGGTTTAGAAGCTCAAATGCAGGTGCAGAGAGCAGGAGGCAGGTTGGCTCTCTTCCTGCAGGGCCCAGGGGCCTTGGGGGCTGAGTTACCCCGTGCCCCGCTCTGTCCACGCGGCTCTGATCCCCACAGGGTAGGAGACCCGGCGCGTGCAGTGGGCTGGGGCCAGAAGCGAAACCCCACCTGGTGACCCAGGCTGTGAAAGCTAGTCCCTCCCTCCCCCATTCTGTTCCACCAACAGGCACCCCTGGGCCCAGGGGTGCTGGGTCCCCCCCAAGCCTGCCTCCAGGTCCTATCAGAAGCCTTGCGTCTGTGTGGGTTTTGAGGTTATCACCCACTGTTGTTCTAGCAGTGACTGGATTTAATTTCGCTTAACGTTAATTCATGAATCCGGAAGGCATGCTCTGTACCCCCCAACTCTCCTGCGAGAAACGCAACAAAGAAACGCAAGTCCTGATCATCCAAACGGAAACCTCATTTCCATTGTTTAATGGGAATTAAAATTTGCTCAAATAGCTTAGTTCTCACCTCCCACCCTGTTTGTTTTCAATCTTCAGATCTGTCGGTCACATCTTCTGCCTCCCCTGCTCCCTGGCCCGCCCTGTCCCCAGCCTCTCCCCTCCAGACTTCGCACTTTCCGACGGAGACCCGCAGAGGCTGTTGACTGATGCGTGGAAAGAAAATAGGACTCGGGTGGACGGCTGCCCTCACCCCGTACTCTGGTTACACCCTAGTAAGAACACGCACCTCGCGGTGCCTTCTGGGAAGGAATTAACGGAGGACGAAAGAGTATTAATTTTGCGTCTTTCAATTAAGAATCTGGTGAAGTAGTTGCCGCATTAACAGAGTCGGGAGCGCAGTCCTGGGAGGGGCATAGAAGAGAACGAACCAGACTCAGAGAAGCCGGGCAAGTGGGGCCAGGGGTGCGGGGAGCGGGGCAGGACATCTGCAGAGGTGGGGCAAGTTTACCACAAGAGGAGAGGGAAGAGCATCCGGGCAGAGAGGAAGATGTGTCAGAACCCAGAGGGGTGAGTGCGGTGGGGTCCCTGCAGCAGGGGGTCCCTGTGGCTGGGAGTTCAGTGCTCTCTTGGTCGCAGGTGATAAAAACATACCCCAGACCTGCTAAACGAGAAAGGAATCTGTTGGTTCATTACTTAGGAAGCTCGGGCTCAGGCTGGCTTCAGGCTTAGCTGGATCCAGGAGTTTCAGTGCTGTTGTATCTCTCTTCTCCTGCTGTCCTTCAGCTCTGCTTCCCTCTGCGTGAAGGTCACTGTCTTTTGATACAAGGGGGTCTTGCCTTGGGCCCGAAGACGACAGGCACGTAGGGTCATACACCTCCGGAAACAGCATGCTTGTTAAATACAGTCTTTCCTCTTGCTCCAGCAGAGGAGCTGGGCATGGGACGGGACGGGCTGGGCTTCGCCGTGTGTCCTGGGGCCTGGGCTGTGTGGTTGCTCTCGTGATGGGGTGGGGCCAGGAGGGCAGGTGGGGGCCCCCGTGGGTGGGGGAGCTCCCAGTGGAAGAGGCGTGGGAGCTGTGAACAAGGAGTGTCCCCGGTGGTGTGCGGAGGACGCCTGAGTGAGGGCAGCTCTCCTCGGTCTCACAGGACGAGCTATGGAGTTTGGATTTCCCTGTGGAGGCCGTGGGGACCTCAGGGGGGTCTAAGGAAAGACATCTTGACCAGGTTTGATTTTGGAAGCAGCTGGAAGATAACAGCCAACTAAGAGGCTGTTGCGAAGCCCAGCCAGCCTCCAGCGAACCAACCACAGCAACGGGGAGCCCCGGGGCCCACAGCCGCCCGCCAGAGTCCCCGGGAACCGTGTGCCCACGGGCTCGGGGAAGCACAGAAACTCAGCGTCAGGGATCTGAGCACCGAGGGACGTCAGTGCCAGTGGGCAGGGCGGGGCGGAGGGTCTAAGAGGGAGAGACCGCAGATCTGACTCTGTCAGTGCGACTGTGGATCCCCCAGCGTGAGGCTGTGGGGGTCCCGCACACCCCTGCTGTCTATGGTTATGCTTCCGTTTTGAGATACACTCATTAAGAGTGGGGATCTAAACACTGCTTTATCATGTGCGGAAGAAAGGGAGAGTCGGCCAGAGCCGGGCTGTGCAAACGGGCAGGAACAGAGCAGGGCGGGGAGGGGTCAGGACCCGGTTAGGAGCCCATCAGTGAGCAGGGGTGACGCCTCCTCCTCGCCGAGGGACTCAGTTTCCCCTCTTGTGAAGAAAAATGGGTTGGGCGAACGATTCCTAAGGTTTCTTTAACATAGCGACGTCTGGAAACTGAAATCTGTCTGGGAACTCAAGCTTCGCGCCACACTCCGATGTTCAGCGGCGTTTCAGGAAGAGTGGGGGGCGCGGCCAAGCCGCGGGGAGTGTGATTTCCCTTAATCTGTCTAAATAATGTGCAGGGGGAGCCCTCGGTGACCACACATGCCCTGACCCCTCATAAAGTCCCTGGCCCACCGTGGCCTGGTCATAAATTCCCTGAAGAGGTCATGGGAATTTATCGTCCCCAGTACTTCATAATTAGGAATTACGGTCTCTCCGCCACACGACACTTTGGAGCTCCAGCAGATCTTAAATTAAGATGATATAAACGTTTTAAAATGCCCTTCAGAAAACTTTAAATTCATTCGTTCAAATTCTGACTTAAGTCCTGAATACTTACTAAACAAACATATAGGTTTGACCTCCAGTGTTTCAAGGAATAAACTTGCCATCAAACTTGTGTTAAAACTCTGAGGACATCTTGAACGTAAAACCGCGTGCAAGAATTCTGCTGGGGGCCGGCTCTGGGCATATGGCAAAGTTCTCTTTTATGGGGGTCCCCGGAGCAACGGGGGGGCCGGGACGCAGAGCTCTCCCCAGGGGCCAGGAGAGAGCGATTGGGTGTCCGTGCTTAAAGAGGAAAACGCGTGTGTGCGTGTGTGTGCGTGTGTGTGCGTGTGTGTGTATTCATGAGTGTGCCTTCATGTGTGTGCGTGTGATTGTGTGTTCATGTGCATGCGTGTGCAAGTGCCTGTGTGCATGAGTGTGTTTGCATGCGTGTATGTCTGTGGTTGTGTTCATGTGTGCAAGAGTGTGCGTGTGAGTGTGTTCGCGTGTGCACGTGCAAATGCACACATGTGATTGTTCATGCGTGTGCGTGTGTGCATGTGTATGTGTGTGTGAGTGTGGTCGTGTGTGCGTGTGTGAGTGTGTGTGCACGTGTGTGCACGCGTGCATCTGTGCATGTGTGTGCGGTGATGGTGTGTTTGTGCTCGCTTGTGTGCCTGCACATATGTGCGTGTGTCTGTGTGTATGCATGTATACATGTGAGTGTGTGTGCATGTGACTGTGTGTGCACGTGTGTGAGACTATTCTGTGTGTGTGCGTGTACCTGTGTGTGTGTTTACCTGGGGAGATGGGGTGAGACATAGCATCTCTAGGCTACACATTTTTTAAAAGACTTAACTATTTCACTTGACTTCATTTTCTGACTTTAATTCTTTATCTTCTACCAAGAAAAGTGAGCGAATAACAACCCAGGAGCCCCATGGAGGGGAGGGGGGGTGGGGGGCGCAGGAAGCCGGGCGGGGCAGGGAGACCCACCTGGCCCAGGCTTCTCTCTCTAATTCTGTCTTCCCTCTCTGGCCCTGATGACTCTTCCTTCCCCCTCCTCAGAAAGGCTCTCTCGCACCTAACCTCCTGGGAGATACTACCTCGACTCTGAAAATAAAGTGAAAGTAGCCAGTTTTGTTTTATTTGTTTGGCCAATTCTGTTTTCCCTGATGAGGAAACATTAACGAACCCCGGGATCAGAGGATGAAAGTAACACCTTCATTTCCATGGCCCAGACGGGAGTCCTCCGTGCGTCCGGCGCGTTGTCTCTTCCCCATGTGTGGTCGGCGCTGACCCTCTCCCGTGGCCGGCTAGCTCGTGACGGAGCGATTCACACGATGACCGCTCCTGCGGGGGCTGTAGAGAGGTTTGCAAGTTCAGGGGAATAAAAGGATTGCACTAATTTTCTGTTTTTAGAATTATTTGTGTAATGAATCTGGGAGATTGTGTTTTCTTCTAGGAAAGTTCCACAAGTAATGTTCTAATGTCTCATCAATCACAAGGCAAGACGTGGGAATCTTCAAATAACTAGATTTGTTGTAATGCTCAGATTTAAGGGAAATGGTCAGCTCGGTGACAAGGAAGAGGGATCACGAGGAAGAGAAGAGAGAAGGTGAAGGAGTTGGTGACATTTAGTGAAACACGAACAAACAAAACCCACCCCCCGTTTCCCGCGTGATCATGACTTCCTCCGTCTCCCTTGATGCACGACTTAAGACAGGGAGACCCTCATTTGGAACGTTCCATGAACCAAATCTGTGGAGAGGACATGTCTCAAGTAGGGGAGAGAGGGGCACCTGGGCTCAAGGAGTTAAACATCCGGCTTCGGCTCAGGTCATGATCTCGTGGTTCGTGGGTTTGAGCCCCGTGTTGGGCTCTGTGCTGACAGCTTGGAGCCTGGAGCTGCTTCAGATTCTGTGTGTGTCTCTCTCTCTGTCTCTCCCCTCCTCATGCTCTCTCTGTCTCTCTCTCTCTCTGTCTCTCTCTGTCTCTTTCTCTCTCTCAAAGAATAAATAAACATTACAAAAACATTTTTTTAAGAATGGGATACAGAACTGGGTCTCAGGTAATCAACCCATTTTTCAAGGCATAATACATTTACAATAAAATGTACCCATTTTAAGTTTAGAATTTGTTACCTCTGGGCAAATGTAGAACCATCTTCACACTCAAGAACATTTCTATCACTCCAGAAAGTTCCCTGGTGCCCGGCGCAGTCAACTGCGCCCCCTACCCAGCCAATATCAGCCACTGACCTAATTTATGTCCTTGTTTTTGCTTTTTGCAGAAAGTCATAAAAATGAAGTCATGCAGGACAGAGTCTTTGTGTCTGGCTCTTGACACTCAGAATAACGCTTGTAGGACTCGTCCGTGTGGCTGCGCGTCTCCGTCTGTTCCGTCTGCTGCCGAGCGTCCCATTAGATGACGCGCAGTTAGTTCATCCAGTCGTCAGTCGACGGGACCTCGGGTTGTTGCCAGGCTTTGGCCGCCACGACCAAGCTGCATTCCAGTCGTTGTTTGGACGTGTTTCCTTCTCCCTCAGGTAAATTTCTGGGAGCGAGATCGCAGAGCCCCGTAAGCGTGTGCCTGACGGCGGCGCCAGGCTGTTTTCCACAGCGGCTGGAGCATCGGGTGCGTCCCGCCAGCGGTGCACACAAGCTCCGCTGCGGCGGCTACCGTCGGACAATAGACACGAACACGTGTTGGCAAAGATGGGGAGGCGCTGGGACGCTCGTGCCGCGCGCGGGGGGCGCAGGCGCAGGTGGTGCGAGTGCCAGCTCGGCTAGAGACCGACCGTGAGATCCAGCGAACCCTGGAGCACGTCCTCAGGTGTTCGGACAGAACCTTGTTCACAAATGCTCACGGCGGCCAAAGTGTGGGGAGAGCCCAGACGTCCGTGGGCGGACGGTGGGATGAATACCGTGCCGTGTGACCCTACAATCGAATGGTGCTCAGGTGTATGAAGGGGCGAGGTACCGACTCCCGCGGCAACATGGGGGGACCCTGAAACCACCGGGCTGGCTGAAGGAAGCCGGGGAAAGAGCAGTTACATGTCACATGGTCTCATCCACGTGGACCGTCCAGAAAGGGCAAATCCGTAGACAGAAAGCAGATTCGTAATTGTCAGGGGGTGGGGAGAAGAGGTGTTATTAGTCACGTTTCTTATTTCCTGTGTGTTATGACGCTTTGGCCTTTGGGGGCCTTGGGGGGGAGGGTCGCCCCTCCCAGGAGCCAGCTAACTCCTGACGACGGCAGACGACCTGCTGAGGAGGCGCACACCTCCAACCAAACACCCTGAATGCACAACCCCCCCCGTTTCATCAGACTCTGGGTCTGGTGGGTGCACCTTGCTCCAGGTCACCCCAGGGCCACTTCCTGACAGGCGGGGACCTCCCCCACAGACCTGCTGAAGTATTAAACTCTCCAAGCCTCAATCTGCCCAACTTGTGGACCCTGCCTCGCCTTGCCTTTCCTGCAAAAACCACAATGAAGGCTCTTGCCCACGTTCCCCCCTCAGTCCTGCCTCCTGGCTGACCCTGGTGCTCCCCGCCCCCAGGGCCCTACACGGCGCGTCTTGCCCCATGTCTATGGATCCGTGGGTGTAGAGACCTCTTCCTTCATGACGGTCACTTCTGTCAATGTGTCCTACTGAGTAAAAACTCCCGGATACATTTTAGAGCGGGGGGGCAGATTAGGAGGTGACTGTTTAACGGGTGTAGGGTTTCCATTGGGATGGCAAAGGGAATTCCTGTATCTGGGAATTCCTAATTCCGGAATTAGCCGGCAGAGACGGCTGCAGAAGACTGCGTGTGTGATTGTCCGACGGCAGGTTTTATGTTCCGTGTCCGTATTAGGCCGGCATCTCCAGAGAAACAGGACAGAAGCACACATATGAAGACACTCGTGAGGAGAAATTGGCCGGAACACGAAGGTGGGCTGCGAATCGCCTCAGGCTTCCGTCCGCAAGCGGGTGACCAGGCGGGCTGGTGCAGTCCCTTCGGTCAGGGTGTGATGACTGGAGGCCAAAGGAGTGAGCTCCGCCCTTCCCCCACCGCTCGGTGCCGTCCAGACCCTCAGCGGATCAGGCGAGGCCCACCCACACGGGGAAGAGTCATCCACTTCTCTGACCCGCCACTTCAGATGCTAATCTCATCTGAAAACACCTGCGCAGACACAGACATGAATGTCAGAGTGTATTTCACCAAGATAAAAAAATGAAAGAACGAAGTCCGTTCCCCCTCCATCTCCGTCAACACTTGCTACTGTCTGCCTCACCCTGAGCCGTCCAATAGGCGCCTCCTGTCTTATTGTGGGTTTAGTTAATCTTTCCATAATGACTCATCAGGCTGGCGTTTTCTTCCTGCCAAATGTCATTCTTACTTTGAAACAGTTTTGGATCCACATATGAGTTGCTCAGGGTCCCTGTACCTTCGACTCCGTTTCCTCTCGTCGTACAAAACCAGGCTGTGGTGTGGAGACCAGGGACTGGGCACCGGTACCCTGCCAGGAACTAGCCAACCTAGAGGCCGGCCACCTGTTTTCCCGCTAAGTTTCCTCTTCTCGTCCGGATCGAGTCGTGGCCCACCTCGCATTTATCCGTCAGATTTCCTTGGTTTTCTCTAATCTCTATCAGTTCCTCTTTCTTGGTCTTTCCTGACTTCACACTTCTGACATGTTCCGGTCAGTTGCTTTAAAGAATGTCTCTCCAAGTGAGCTCTTCCGAAGTCTCCTTACAAACAGACAGCGTTTGGGCCTGTGGGGCCGGAATACCACAGGGGTGACTCATGACGTTGACGTGCGGTCCCTCTACCACATTTCTCCACTTCGAGTCGCTTTTTCCTTTGCAAGCAAATTACTCCTTCCAAATTAGTAACTATCTCGTGGGGAGGTGCACGGAGACCAGGCAAAAATCCCGTTTTTCTTCATTGTTCTCACTCAGTAACTCTAGCATCTATTCGGGCTTCCTGCCGGCACCAATCACTATCATGTTGTCTGCGTAACAGTGATTTTCTATTTCCCTCTGTCTTGTACATTTATTAACTCGAATTCCACTGTGAGGAAGGGCCGTGCCTTCCCCCCATCTGTTTACTCCATGTTTATGTGTTAGTGACCCCAGGGTGTTAGGGACCCCGTGGGTTATAATCTAATCCCGCCACCGTCCACTCCGCTGCGCCAACTGTCCCCACTCCGTCACCAGGGCCCCTTCACGCTGGCCCCTTGTTCCCTGGCTGTGGCCCCGTCACTTTCTCAGCGCCTCGTTAGCCTCCCACATTTTAAGTATTTCCAGACTTGACGGACGTCTTTTAATGTACTTATTTATCATTTGTGTGTCTTCTTTGGTGAAGTGTCTGTTCAAGTAGTTTGCTCATTTTTGAGTCGGTCATTGAATTATTGTTGTAAGAACTTTTTTGCCATCCATTCTGGAGAGAAGTCCTTTATTTAATGTGTGTTTTGCAAATGTTTTATTCCAGATCTTAGGTTGCCATTCCATTTTCTTCAGTGTGTTTCAAAGAACCAAAGCTTTCCATTTTGATGAAGTCAAATGTATTCCTTTTTTATGGTTTGTACTTTTTGTATCACATCTAAGAAATCTTCGCCTGACTCTTTGCCCCATAAGGTCTTCTATACATCCTAAAATTTTTATTGCTTTAGTTCCAGCATTCAGGGTTGTGAGTCATGTCTTGTTACTTTATTTGAGAGAGAGAGAGAGAGACCCGGAGGGGAGCAGAGGAAGATAGAATCTTAAGCAGGTTCCACGTTGACACAGTGTCCGACTTGGGGTTCCATGCATGACCCCTGGGATCATGACCCGAGCCAAAATCAAGAGTCAGACACTCAACCACCTGAGCCCCCCAGGCGCCCACACTATGAGGTAACAATTGGGTTTATTTCTACTGCATGTTGATGTCCAATTGTTCCAGGAGCCACTACTGAAAAGACGATCCTTTCCCAATTGCATTTTCTTTGCAAATTGGTCAAAAATCAATTGAGCGTATATGTGTGTGACTATTTCTGGACTCTTTATTTTGTTCCATTAATACGTACGCTTGTGTTTACGTGAATAACACACTGCCTTGATTTCTGTCATTTTAAAGTAAGTGTTAGAGTAACGTAGTGGGAGTCCCCATCTGTGTTCTTTGATTTCAAAATCGTCCCAACTATTCCAGGTCCTTCCCATTTCCATGTAGACTTTAGAATCTGAATTTCTACCAAAAAAAGATGCCTATTGGCATTTGATTGGGATTACACTGAACCTACAGCTCAGTTTGGGGAGATCTTAACAATATTGAGTCTTTGAATCCGTGCGCTTGGCACATGTCATTTCTTCATTGCTGTTTTGCGCTTCTCAGCAAACGGATCCTGTGCGTATATTGGTAGATTTCTATCAACGCATTTATTTCTGTTCTGCGTTGTGGTCTGGTACCGTTGTAAATAGAACATTTCAATTTTCTTGATTTTCTACATCAGCAATCATGCTGTCTGTAAATAGTTTTCACTCTTTGTTTCTTATCTATGCGTCTTTTGTTGCGTTTTCATGCTTACGGCACCGAGTAGGACCTTCAGCCCAACATTGAAAAAAATGGTGGGTGGAAATCCTTGCCCTTGTCCCACGTGGAGGGGGAAACGGTCGGTTTTTGCCCTTGAGTGGGATGCTGGATACAGGTGTTTCATGGATTGTCTTCATCAGGTTCCTGTAAAGGGAGTGTCCGTTTCGTCTGAGTCACACGCGTTACTGCCGTGACGCTGTAAATAGACTTCTGTTATCGTCCCTCTCATTTGCAATCTGCCTCGTTTCTAATGTTTTTACTTTGTGTCCTTTCTTTTTTCATCTTTGGTTCGGGTAAGTGATTGCCAATTGATTACTTCCATTGATTTTGTCCTGCTGTTTTCCTACTTCTATTTTGTTTACTTCTGGTGTTATCTTTATTCTCTTCCTTCTGCTTCTCTGGATTTAATTTGGTCTTTTTCTTTTTTATAGTTCAGTAAGATGGAAACGGAGGCAGCGGATTCCTTTCCTCTTTACTAATGTAAAGAGTTAATGATCTAAGCTGACGTCTGAGCCTTCTTCACCTGCCCACACATCTCGGTGTGTTGTGTTTTCATTTTCATTTTCTAAATTCAAATTATTTTTCTCATTTATCTTGTGTTTCTTCTTTGACCTAAGGACTGCCTGCTGTTTAATAGCCAAATATTGGGGATTGTTCAAGTCTTATTCTGTTGTGGATTTCTGGGTAACTACCCTGTGGTTAGAAGATGTGCTTCGTGATATTTAAACCCTTTTCATCTTGTTGTGCTTTGTTTGATGGCTCAGGACATGTTCATCTCGATAAACGTTCTGTGTGCACTTTCACCCCGCGTTGGCGGGGGCGTTCTAAATAACGCCCGGTCAGGTCACGTGGTCGATGTTGCCTTTCAAATCCCTGCAGCCTTACTGACTTGCTGTGTGTTGTTTTCTGTCCGTTACTGAGAAAGGGGTTGGATCTCCAGCCGCCCCAGTGGGCTCGCCCCTCCCGCCCTGGGGCTCCCAGCGTCTGCTTTGTGCATCTCGAAGCCCGTCAGCCGGGCGGCAGCAGTGCTGACCCCTTGAAGAGCTGACCAGTGGCCGGTCTGAAGCGCTCCTGTCTCTGCGGTCTCCTCACAGGGTCCTTATCCTGAATTTGAGTCTTTCTGATGTGAATAGAGCCACTTCAGCTTTCTGCCGGTGGTGTTTACGTGTTCTGTCTTATTCTCTCCCTTGACTTAGAACCTCTGTCTTTCTATTTTTAAAAGGTTTGTAAAGCGTGTCCTGGGGTCTTGCTTTCTTTCCAATATTAGTTTCTGATGTTACGTGCAGAGTTTACATTCAAGATCAGCAACGATGCGGTTGAATTCAAACCGCTATCTTGTTTGTTTTCTATCTATTCCATCTGTGCTTTGTTCCTTTGCTTCCTATTTTCTTGCCTCCTTTTGGACTTACTACATGTTTTTGTGTATTCAGCTTTACCCGCACTCGGCTCATTTCTACAAGTCTCTCCCTTCCACACGTGTCCCGGCCGTCTCAATATGCACCTTGACCGCCAACCCCCGTACGCTTCCATGTCTGCTTTCTTTTTTTTTTTTAATTTTTTAAATGTTTATTTATTTTTGAAGGACAGAGAGCATGGGCAGGAGATGAGCAAAGAGAGAGGGGGGCAGAGGATCTGAAGCGAGCTCCACGCTGACAGCACAGAGCCCGATGCGGGGCTCGAACTCCCAAACAGAGAGAACATGCCCTGACCTGAAGTCAGACGCTGACTGAGCCCCCCAGGTGCCCCCGTTCCTGCCTTTTTACTTGCTGTGTTTTTCAGTCGTGCTCTTGATTCTATACACGTTTTAAATTTTACCACACGTTGTTACTTGTTTTGTTTTAGACAGTTGATTATCTTCAAAAAAGATTAAAATATAATTCTATGTTCACCCATTTCTGCCAATTCTGGGTCCTCATCCATTTGTGCAGAATCAAATATGTGCTGGAGCCACTGATCTCTTAGTCTTTCCGCCTGAAGAATTCTTTTTTTTTTTTTTTTTAGCGTTCATTTATTTTCGAGAGAGA
>PJEM01004481.1:48890-95991 GCA_004023845.1 Helogale parvula | reverse complement strand
GTAGGCAGCGAATTGATTAACTCAGTTTTCCTGGGTCTTAAAAGCGCCGCATCGCCTTTCCAGGGGAGAAGGTGCTGTCTTCTCTCCCTGAGGCCGGCCGTCTGTCCCTGGGCCTGGGGGCCGTCTGTCCCTGGGCCTGGGGGCCGGCCCTGCCCCCGCCTGCCCCGCGGGCCACAGCAGAGAAGGCCGGCCAAGCAGGCGGGGGTCCACGTCTGTGCCTCGCTGAGAACATTCTCCGGCCTCTTTCCCTGTCCCTGTGCTCTCTCGAAAGTACTCGGGAAAGGCCCAGAGACAAAAGTTGGTGGCTGAGCACAGACTGCCCCGCGCCTGGAATCACCGGGGACACTAAGCTGTCACGTCCGTGCCATGCACTAGCCACGTGCGGCCCTGGCAAATTCCCACACGCTTCGTGCTTCGGAAGGACAGAAACTCATTCTCGCCAAGTCTGGGAGACAGAAGTCCGAGACGGAGGCGGGTCGTGCCCCCCACGGAGGCCCCGATTTCGATGCTCTGCCTCTTCTAGCGTCTGGCAGTGGCTGTCGCCCCTGGTTCGCACCCGCACACCTGCAGGCTCTGCTCTGGCCCGGCCCCTCGCCACCTCTGCCTCCGTGTCCTCCCCCCGTGCCTCGGAAGGACACCTGTCACTGGGCTCAGGACTCACTTGAACATCTGCAAAGACGCTTTTCCCAAGCAGGGCAGCAGAGTCCGGGGATCAGGACTGGGCAGGGCTCCTAGGGGGCCGCCTTTCAACCCGGTACACTGGCGTTCAGCATTTAAGACCTCCCTGGATTTCTGGGGCGCCTGGGTGGCTCGCTCGGTTGAGCATCCGACTCCCAGGGTCGTGGGATCGAGCTCCATATTGGGCTCTATGCTGAGCACAGAGCCTGCTTGGGATTCTCTTTCCCTCTGCTCTCCCTGGCTCATTCTCTCTCTCTTTTCTCTCTCTCTCTCTCTCTCTCATTAAAAAAAAAAAAAAATCACTGGATTTCAGCAGGTTCTTTTCTGCTCGCCTGAGTGATAACCACACCCTTCGATGCCCTACCCAGCACCAACCTGCCCACGTGCCCCGACTCTCCTCAGGGGGTTTGTCACACGTTGGAGTTTAGCTGACCTGTTGCCTCGTGACAGCTGTCCGGGAACCAAAGACTAACCAGGATCCTGTCGGCCGTCTGGCCTCTTCTCGAGGTTGGAAGAGAGGACACGTTCCCGCGGAGCCTTTCACAGCGTGAGCAGAAAGAGAGCTCCCCTCGCCGAATCCGGGGGCCTCTCCGGCGACGCCTCCCCGCAGCCGCCCTCCGGCTGGTACCGTCCGGCGCCCGTGGAGCCCCGGGCCAGCCGCCTCCCCAGGCCATGGCTGCGCGCGGCCAGCCGAGGACTGAGGCCATCCCTCAATCACTTGTTTCCAGAACTTTCTTACAACTTGCACCTGATGAGTCTCCTTGCCAGAGTGATGTCACTGGTCTTAGGGGCAGATAAGTTATAAGTTCTTAACGGTGGGACTCCTGGGATTTTCCAAGTGCGAACTCGTCCCCATGTAAAATCTAGTATCAGAAAGCACATCCGACCCGACGGGGCGAGGCAGGCGTATCCGGAGCGGGCCCCCGTGTCTCCTGGTTTCTCCTCTTCCGCCTCCAGCACCAGCCTGGGGCCGGCACCCCCCGGCGGCGTGAGTCACCTCCTGGGGTGACCATTACACGGTTCTCATTCACTCTCAAAGTTCTCATTTTTAGATAATACATTAAATAGGCACCCTACTCCGAAGGGATCCTTGGAGCCCTGGACGCACTCGCCCTGGCTGTGGCGCTGCTCTTGGAAGCCGCCCTGGGGAAGTCCCCTGCTGGTCCCTTCCCTCGTGCTGGCTCGTGTGGCCGGGGCCCTCCTGGACCTGGTCACGGGCTGGCTCGGCACTTCCGTAATGAAACCGGGTGCGGAGAAGCCGAAGCGTCAAGACCGGGGCCTGCACGGAGCAGCCCAGCTAGCCGCGCCTCTGCGGTTCCTCCCGGAGTCTGTGTTTGTCGGCGAGCCGGTGTGTAGATGTTGAAGGGCACCTCTGAGCAGGTTCTGTGTGGACCCACGAGCCATCGGGCATCGTTACTTCTTCCCAGAGGAAGAGGGAGGGGCCGGGGCCGGTCCCCCGGCAGCGCGCTTCTTCTCTGCCTCCTTTCTTCTCTTCATCCCAACGTTCCTTATCTTTTCGGATCATGAAAATATTTCATACTGTGTAAATTTTCCTTTGATTTTCCTCCTTTTCTTCAGCGGAGCTGTTTCCCCTGCTCTTCTCTGTAGGGGAGGGAACCCCAGAGCCCTGACCCTGGAAGGACATCCTACCGTGTCAGAGCACGCACACACCTGTGATCCTTGCACTGACACATGTGCATTAATCATCCCTCACACACTCGCATTGTCTGCAGCCTCATCGTGGAGCGCGGTCCTGTGAGGCGACTGCATCTGAGGAGCACATGAAGTAGAGAACGCACGCTGTCAGATTGATGCAGACTGAGAGGAGTCAGCGGGAAATGTGGGCGTCATGAATCATGGGCTTCAGACCTTTGTAACACAGGCAGAAGGCATTGTTCTGGCATCTGAGGGTCTTGACCTAACGGTCCCTTCTAGTAAGGTCATTCCTCTGCAAAGTGCTAATGGAAAATGCCGCCTTTCCACGGAAAGAGTACTTTCATGGTCTTCTTAAGACTTTTTCAGGGGCACCTGGGTGGCTCAGTCGGTTGAGCGTCCGACTTCAGCTCAGGTCATGATCTCATGGTTTGTGGGTTCGAGCCTCACGTCGGGCTCTGTGCTGACAGCTTAGAGCCTGGAGCCTGTCTTCGGATTCTGTGTCTCCCTCTCTCTCTGACCCTCCCCTGCTCATGCTGTCTCTCTCTCAAAAATAAATAAAATATTAAATAAATTTTTAAAGGCTCTTTTTTAGAGCAGTTGTTGGAGGAGAGGAGATGCCCAGACATCCCTGCGCCACACTGGCACAGGCACGCCCATTACCACCGTCTCCTACCCGAGTGGGACACTTGTGACAACTGGGAAACCCACATTGACACATCATCATCACCCAAAGTCCGTAGTGCACGTGAGGGTCATTCTCGGTGTTGTGCGTTTTATGGGTTTGGACAAACGTGTGATGAAATGTGTCCACCATGCAGTGTCACACAGGATTTCCACTGCCCTCTGCTTCCTTACCCCCTCCCAGCCCTGCCAACCATTGATCGTTTTACTGTCTCCGTAGTTTAGCTTTTTCCAGAATTATATGTCATAATCATACAGCATGTAGCCTTTTCAGATTGGCTACTTTCATTTAGTCATATGCATTTCAGTTTCCCCCAGGTATTTTTATGGCTTGCTAGCTCACCTCTGGGGAGTGTTGCATAATATTCTGTTGTCTGGATGTACCCCAGTTTATTTATTCATTCACCCATTAAAGTCTTCTTGATTGATCTATTTTTGCAATTATGAATAAAGCTGCTATAACCCTTCATGTACAGGTTTTCGGGTGAACATAAGTTTTAAACTCTTTTTGGCAAACACCGAGGAGCGTGCTTACTGGGCCTTTATAAGAAATCAGAAAACCACCTTCTAAAGTAGCTCAGCCACGCCGCGTCCCCACCAGCGATGACGAGAGTGTCTATTGCTTCCACATCCTGCCAGTGTTCGGCGATGTTGGCGCTCTTGACGGTGGCCATTGTGACAGGCGGGTAGTGGCATCTCTGTGTTGTCATTTGCATTTCCATTGCATTTCTTTTGTTCTTTTGTCAAAAATCAGTTTATGTTTTTGTGGTTCTATTTCTTGGCTTGCTCTTTTGTTTCATTAATCTATTTGTCTCCTTTTTTGCTAATACAACACTATCTTGATTACTGTAGACTTAGAGTGAGTCTTGACTTTGGGTAGTGTCAGGTCCCCAGCTTTGCTCTGTTTTAATATTACCTTGGTTATTCAGGGTCTTTTACCCTTGTCTATAAACTTCAGAAACCATTTGTGGATATCGTAAAATAACTTCCTGAGGTTTAATTAGGATTGAATCTATAGATCAAGTTAGGAAGAACTGCCATCTTGACAATATTGAGTCTTACTATCCATGAACATAGAATATCTTTATTATTTAGTCCTTTGATTTTTTTCATTGGAGTTTTGTAATTTTCTTCGTAGAGCTCTTATACATATTTTATTAGATTTACATCTGAATGTATTTTTGGAGTGCTAATGTAAATGGTATTGTGTCTTAAATTTCAAATTCCATCTGCTCATTGCTGGTATATTCAGTTCATTGCTGAGCCTTGATTTCAGCTCAGGTCATGATCTCACAGTCATGAGATTGAGTCCTGCATTGAGCTTTATGCTGACAGCATGGAGGCTGCTTGGGATTCTCTTTCTCCCTCTCTATCTCTGCCCCTCCCCCATACTTGCTCATTCTCTCTCTGTGTCTCTCTGTCTCTGTCTCTCTCTCTTTCTCTCTGTCAAAATAAATAAAACATTAAAAAAAAGAAAGTGATTGACTTTTGTATTTTATTCTAGTATCCTGCAACCCTGTTGTAATTGCTTATTAGTCCCAGGGGGGATTTTATGGTAGATTCCTGTGGAGTTTCTGCATTGACATTCGTGTCATCTGCAAAGAAAGACAGATTTCTTCCTTCCCAATATAAATACCTTTTATTTTATTTTCTTGTTCTTTCTTTGCATCCTCTGGGACTTCTTCTTCCATGATGCTAAAGTATTTAAACTCACCATGAAAGAGAAAGATTCACATTCAGTCATCAATTTATATTCAGGCCCTACCACTTCGGACAGATGCAATCTTGGGCAAGTAACTTAGACTTTCGTAGACTCCGTATCTTTCTCTGTAAGTTGGGATGATAATTGTGTACACCCCAATGTGCTGGAGTAACGAATACAACAAGGAGCACAGGAGGGTGAAACGAGTGTGGGTAACAGGTAGTGTTCTCATTTTCATTCTCACGTGAACTGTCTTCAGCATGACAGGCCATTCCGTTAGTGACCCGGTCTCCTCTCCACCGCCCATCCCGCAGTGGGCCCTGGGACTGACTCATGACTCTTCTCCCAGAAAGAGCACAACCGTCCTTCAAGCTAGAACACTCTTCATATGGAAGTAGAATAACCCCCTAAGATGTCCACACCCTACTCCGCAGAACTTCTGAACATGCCACCTGACACGGAAAAGGCCCTCTGCAGATGTGATTAAGTTAAGGGTCTTGTGATGGGGACGTGATCCTAGATCACTGTGGCGGGTTTGGTTTAATCGCAGGGAGGGAGGACAGTGTGAGTCAGAGACATGGCAAAGGAGCAGCAGAAGCAGAAGTCAGATGATGTGATGTGGCCACGGGCCAAGGAATGCAGGCACCTCTAGGAGCTGGAAGAGCCGGGAAATGGATTCTTCCCAGGAGCCTCCAGAAGAAACACAACCCTGCTGACCCCCTTGATTTCAGTCCCGTGGGACCCATTTCAGCCTTCGTACCTCAGAACTGCAGGAGAACACGTTTGTGTTGTTTCCAACCACTAAGCCTGTGGTAATTTGTTACAACAGTGATGGAGAGCTGACACAGTTCCCTCCTGGGCCACTTGCCTAGCGTCAGTGCAGGCGCCGGGACGGGGTGTTTCAGCGTTTCGGCCTCATCCATGCCGCTTGCTTTTCTGGTGAAGATCTGGGGTCTTGTTGGGGACACGGGGCAAGTCTCTGTCCAAATATCACAACACTTTTGACGGATGTGTATGAAGCCTCATTAAGATCAATAATTATTCCTTCACTATCAAAATCTATTTTTAAAAATACTGAAAACGAACCAAGGGCTGAACGGGGAGGGGGGGAGGGAGGGAGGGGTGATGGTCATGGAGGGGGCACTTGTGGGGAGAAGCACTGGGTGTTATATGGAAACCAATTTGACAATAAACTATTATAAAAAAATAAAAAATAAAAAAATAAAAAGGTGTCGGCCTTGCTGGGTGTAAGAGTGCAGAGAAACCCAACTGCACATCTTTCAAATGCTGTTTTCATAATTACTACAGAGCGAGTCCTAAGTATTCCATCCTCCAGGCACAGTAGTGAAATAATTTCGGAAATGGTCACTGGGACATTTTAGGACCTGGGGTAAAGGAAGCGGTGACGTTTCTTGACCCCATTAATCCAGCTTGCTCATTGTTGGTTTAAAAACCGCTTTGGATTGCTCCAACTTTGACATTCAGAGTCGCAGGCTGAGGTGCAACATTGAGAAATCTGAAGGAAAAACCCTTGCCAACTTTCGGGGTTGACGACTCCATTAAGATAATAATGGAGACCGGCTGGACACCAGAACCTGACAGCGGGGTCCTGGTGCCGGCGGGCGGGTCTTGTCAGGATCTGATACGTCTCTGTGAAGGCTCGACTGTGAATCTCCCGGTGGTCATGTGATCTGCACCCGCCTTAGAGGCTGTGTGCCCCCCGCCCCCCGCGCCCCCAGCTCCGGGCCAGCCTGGCAAGACGAGGCTGAAGCCAAACTTTTGTGCAGATTGGGACGCAGGGATCGGCCTCGGAGCGTTCATGGGTCGCTTCCACTCTAAGGAGTTAAAATGTCCATGGTCGTAAAGCTTGTTTGGGACAAGGGCACTGAGTCAGCCTCAGGCCCAGCGTGAGAACCGGCTCTTCCCCTTCCCAGGGTTCGGATGATATTTGAGGTCTTTTCAGTCAATAGTTAAATTAGGGCCGGTCCCTTGCAAGGACACCGAGTGAGAGCACAGTGGGAGGGAAAGGCGGCTAGCGTGTCCTGCCTGCGTGTGCCCAGCCGCCTCACGAGTCCTGGAAGAGCTTGAAAGAGCTGAGTGTGGAGCCAGTGCCCCAAGTGTTAACTCCTGCTGTGAATCAGGCGACCGCGATGCCTCCCGATGGTGGAGCGGAGGCGGTCTTGTCTTCGCCACCGCGCCGTGTGCCCCCTAAAGGGGAAACCTCACACGCACATGGACACACGTGCCCCCCCAGAAGGTACCGAAACACTCACCATACCTCCGTGCTAATTAAACTCGTCTTGAGTTGAAACGGGGTCAAATGTACGTTGCTTTATGAAAGTCTCCAATGTGGACCAGAAAGTGTTTATTCAGAACTCAGTGTCAGCGGTTCTGCCAATGTCCACTCGGCGGTCGTGAACCTGTGTGTTTAACGGGCTTTGTTACCAAGGAGCTGGCTTATCCTTCCCTCTGAAACTAAAGTGAAATCACAGCTCTGGGGCTAATGAGATCATTCTTTCCATTTTGGGCAAATAAAGATGTTTTTTAAAAAAAGTGTTCCCTTCAAAGTCTTTGAAGAGCCAGTGAAGGAGGTTGATAGCGAGGAGAATGGAGGCAGAAGTAAGTCGTGACTTCCTACCTGGCTTCCGAGCGCCCTCGACACGCCCCCCTTTCCCGGGGCGGGGGGGGGGGGGGGGGTCCTGGCGACCAACCTGACACCTTGTAGTTAGAAAGGCTGGATTCCTGGACATCAGGAGTGTGTGGAGGCCAGGGCGGCACGCAGCCGGGCACCCCCCCCCCACCATCGCTCCCCCACATCACCAGTCTGCATCTCAGCATCTTAGAGCAGATGGGGAGAGAAAGCTCCGCCTCCCTCCGCCCGCAGGCCAGTCCCAGCTGGGATCCGTGTGAGCCAGCGCCTCCCAACCACTCAACTTCCTCCACAGTGAAAAAAAAATGCATATATCTGGCTGAGGCTTTTGAAGTTTTGAGTTAGCGAATGCTTGCATGCTAGTTACAAGTCATCCACCCTGGTCCCCGGGGCAGACCCCCGTCCTCTGCTTTTCTCTCTGGGGTCGCACATTTCTGCTGCACGAGGCTAGAACATATTCTCATGCCCTTGAACACGATGGACTCGCCATAGGAAAGGTGCAGGGCCTCCTGGGTGGCTCCAACTTCTGCTCCGGTCGTGATCTCACAGTTCGTGGGTCTGAGTCCTGAGAAGGGCTGTGTGCGGACGGCTCAGAGCCTGGAGCCTGTTTTGGACTCTGTCTCCCTCCCTCTCTGCTCCTCCCCTGCGTGTACTCTTTCTCCCTCTCTCTCAAAAATAAATAAACGTTAAAAAAACTTTCTTAAAGAGGACAAGGTGCCCGTGCACATACCGTGTGCAAGCTCTGTGGGAAACGCCGCATCTCCCAGCAGGTGCATCTGGGGGAGGGGAGGCTTTGCTGCGAATTAGGGGCGCTGCGATGTGAGTGCACGGTGGTGGGCGTTCTTGCACGAGCCTCTGCTTCATGTGAACAGAACCGCAGCATAGCATGAACTGTGTTCAGTGCAATTAATCCTCAATTAGCATTTTACTATCGGCCACAAGAACCCAGTTCAGTTTATCATTTAAGCCTAGATCAGCTACATACAGACTGGAAATAAGTCAATTCTGAATGGTATAGACCAGTACTTTTTTTTTTTACTAGATACAGTTGCATAAAGAATACAAAAATAACTAAGACCCAGACCAGACATTAAATATAGACTTTTTCTCTGGAAGTTTATGAAATGAAATAGAGGAGAAGGGGCGTAAAACGCCCAGCTGCGTGTGCGCTCCAAAGCATTACTACAAGGAGAAATGGAAATAATTTAGGGACTGAAAATATCTTAATGAATAACTTCTGTCTTCGGAGTGAAAAGATATTTTCATCTTTGAAACAAGAACAAGATGACTTGAAAAAGGAACAGAGAATGAATACGAGATCTTAGGAAACAAAAAAGTAACCCAGTAACAATACATGATTCCTGAAATAGGCATCTGAACAGAGTGTTTAGAAGGCAAAATCAAGAAAGTCTCTGAGAAAATAGAACAACGTGACAAAGAAACAGACGCAGCAGCAAACAAGAGCTAGGATTCCGCAGGTTGCTCTGGGTTAGCTCCTCCCCCCGGGGCGCCTGGCGTGCAGTCCCTCGGCCGTCCTGTCCCTGAGCGCTTCTCCGGTGTAGCCACACAGACCTGCTTGTCCCTTCGACCCCAAACTTGACCAAGTCATCCTTCTTCTTAGCGGCTGGTTTTCTCGGCCCGTTTGTCTCAAGCCCAAATCTTGAGCTTTATCCCCTCGAAGCAACTACTGTTAGACACACAGCTCCGCCCACGCCCCCTCTACTTAACAGGTACAACTTTACCTGGGCTTCCGTCATCAGACCCCAGCTGCCCCCGGTGCCAAGGGCTTGTGGGTCTCTCTGGCCCACCTCGTCAAAGGAGGTGGATTAGGTGGTGCAGACCATGGCGAAGCCGCAGTCGGGAAGAGCAGCCCAGAGAGGGCCCCCCACCCCCCACCGCCGCAGGTCCCAGCAGGGTGTCCGAACCCACTGCCTCCGGTGCTGTTGGGGGTGGGGGCCTAATGCCTGGGGCTGCCCGGGCTCACGTGGGGGTGCCCTCGCCCGGACTGCACAGCGCTGGGCAGGGAGGAAGCACCAGTGATCACTCACGGGGCTTCCCCAAGGTCCGCCGCTGCCACACGCCCGCGGCAGGAGGGGATGGTTGTGAGTCCATGGGGACTGAGGACACATCACCGGGGCCCATTGAGGAGGAAACGGCGCTGACTTGGCCGCAGCTGGCTCGGAACTCCTGCCAAGGACGCGCTGTAACCTCAAAGAGACTGTGAACGCCACGTGTAGGAGGGACGCAGCGCCAAGGTCAGCGTCCGCAGCCCCGTCCACCCCATGGAGAAACGCCAGCTCCATGTGCACAGACCCCTTCTATCCCCACGGGGCCCTTTGGGAGGGGGGTGCTGTTCTCCCCGGTGTGCAGGTGGGGGAGGGGACAACAGCGGGCCACACGCGTTCCCCGGGGCCCCTGGAGAGTAAGCCCAGAGCAACTGCTCAGTCCGGGAGCAGGTGACGCTTCCTGCTCGGGCTGCAGGGGAGGGGAAGGGCGAGGCCCAGACCCCCATCAGCTGGGCCCCACCCCGCAGGCTCCGGGGACACCTCGAGCACAGAAGCTCTGCAAGCGGAGTTCAGGCTTCCTAGGACAGAAGGGGCGAGCGACAAGGGTCCCGGCCCGGCGCCCTGTACCTCGGGGAGGCCCCCGCAAGGGGAGCAGCGCTCCGCTGCCCTGCCGAGGCCCCGATGGAGGGTGGTCCGAGGAAGCTCAGTCCTATAAAGGACCAAGAGGTCATCGTTGGGGAGACGGAGAGAGGACAAGGGTCTGGACCGCAGCAAGTGATCAGACTGGTGGGTGTGATCAGCGGGGGCCTCGGGAGACACCCGGGCCATGGGAGCCACACAGCGGTGCGGGTGTTGGGGACCGCTCCTGGGGGGGCCTGCCCTGCCTCCTGAGGGGGCAGGATGTGAGCGGGAGAGGGCGGGCAGAGGAGTCCTCCAGGGACGGGTGGCCTGTGGCTTCTCCTGTGCCACCAGGCGGGCGCTGGAGGAAGGAGGCACGGGGCTGGGAGCTGGAGGGAAGTGGGCAGGATGTGGGCAGGGGTCAGACCCGCGAGGGGTGGGGACCAACCAAGGCTTTGAGCTTGATTGCTTAAAGATTTCGAGAAGGAATTGCTTCTGGTGACGAGGGATGGAGGATTTGGACTAGGAAATTCTGGAAACGGATGTATTGGCTGAAGGAGCTCTGGCGCCCGGGCAGGGGGAGCAAGGGTGTGTGAGCCGAGCCGAGGCCAGGACTCAGGGGCCGAGGCAAGGGGCAGAAGGGGGGCGGAAGACGGAGAAGCGTGAAGACCTAGTCTCGGCCCTTGTCCCCGCCTGCTTCCAGCACAGTGACCCGGCTGCCACGCACCCCGGTGCTCGGGGCTCCTCTGCCTCTGCCCTCCTGCCCCTCCTCCGCTTCCCCTTCTCCTTCTCCCTCCTCCCCCCTCCTTCCCCCTCCTCCCCTTCCCCCTCCTCCTCCCTCTCCCCCTCCTCCCACTCTTCCTCCTCCTCCCCCTCCTCCTGCGCAGAGGGTCTCACACTCCATGAGAAGCTGTAGGAGGAGAGGGAACCACAGTGGCTGACATGTCGCAGTGAAAGCTGTGGCAGCGATGACCCATGACCCCTGTGATACGGACTCGGAGGCCTCGGCAGGACCTGTGACACACTGGCCGTGAGGTTGAAAAGGAGGTCAGGTGGGTGCACATGAGCTATGTTTACTGGACCTGAGGGAGGGACACGGACAAGCCCAGGATGAACACGGGGGACGTGTGATTTCCTCTGCCACCTGAAGGCGAGAGAGAGTCTGCGGAGCCCCAGACATGGGTGAGCCCCGTCTCCCAAACCCCCGGCCGTCCCCATGGCTCCCGCCCTCCCGCTGGGGAGCCGGCCAACCATGCCCGAGGCCGCGGCCCCTCCGGAGGTTTCTTACTCAGGCTTCCAGACAGAAGGACCAAGTTACCAGAAGGAACCACCGTCCAGGGCTCCTTCCCCCGCCGCCTGGCTTCCAGAAAGGTGGCTCCTTGGACAGAAGCCACGTGAGATGTTCCGGCAGAGCAGAGACCCTGCGCTCCGCCCGGGTCTGGGGTAGTTTCTATCTGCACTTGGACAGGCATGATTAAGATCAAGACGCAAGAAATGAGTCCGGAAGGGCACTGGTGTCTCAGCCGACAGGCAGCAGGAAGGAAAAGCTGAGGACTACGTTTGTCGGCTGTGTTGGCAAAGTGGGGTCAACATGGCATTGTTTGAATGAAAGACCTTTAAAAACCCGTATTCAGCAAGAGCTTTCAAGTGTTCAGGCTTCAGCTCCCGTAACAACACGGATCTGCGGTGTGCCCCGCTGGTGCCCTTGCTTTCTGACCCCCGGGGACTCTAGGGGACTCGGCCTTGTTTGAGTTGAACGTTGACATTGAGGATGGAGAGAAGGAAGGAGGAAGGGGTGCGCAGAGCTCGGTCACCCCGTTCAGTCCTGTCGTAAAGGAGGAAAAACACCCAGGTCCCTTGAACTTGAGGTTGGAGCGTAAAGGCTTAATTGCAGCAGAAATAGAAACACATTTGTTCATTTGGCTCCAACCATCTGCCAGTCAGCACGTCGAAGTTTCCTCCGTGTCTGTGCGTCATGCGCTTGGTGTGTCATGTTTTCCCTCCGCCCCTATTCAGAAATATTCGAGAAGATTCAACAGATGTGGTTCTATCTCTGTTTCCCTTTGTTATTCAAATTAGGCAGGAAAGCAAACTTTTAGGGAAATGGTTTTAATTAGCAAATAAAATAACAACATCTTATACTTGCAGACCAGCCGATCTGAAATTGATTTGCAAATAGGAGTTTTGTTAATCCTTCCAGTGTTTCCTAAGATATGGTTGTGGAAAATGTTATTCTGCTTTTAAAAGGAGAAGCCAGGCTCTGGGAGAAGCAAGTGGCCGTATATTAAAGAGGACTCGCAGAGGCCACCGCTTAAACTCCTGCAAACATCGCTTGAAATGAGAACCAGAACGAGGCTCCGTCTTCATGAATCCCCAGCACCCAGATGTGGCAAAGTTAACCGGAGCGCTTTGTGGTCTGATTTCCAGATGACTAGAAAGAAAGAGAGAGAAAGAAAGAAAGGAAGAAAGAAAGGGAGGAAACGTTCCCATCATCGGAGGGCGTCCCGTCAGCAGGTGGGCGGTGGGCGGGGCCTGCCGCGTGGAGCGGGTGACGTCAGAACAGAGCAGGCTTCCGGTTTCAGAACACGCAGCTGAAGGTCAATCTCACGCCAGCATCTAAAATGTGGGTGTTTGAGCACTAAAGGCAGGATGCATCCGCCATTTTTAAACATGGCTGACTGAACAAAGTTTGTCTCATAACGAGGTCTGCTCTTTTGGTGGGGAGGCACCTGGGTCCCAAAAGAGGTCCTACCCAGAACTCCAGGTTCCTCCTTGGGACCTTTAAATTGAGACTGACACTAGCCGTAGTAGGGAAGGCCTCACAGACCTTGCCATTCCTCCAGCCCAAGGGAAGGCTTGTGGATTTTAGCAGAAGCAGCCAAAAGCTCATGGTGAGGGGGTGATGGATCAGGGTTCTCTGGACCTGGAGGGTGGAGACCACCCGTTCTGAATGCACAGTGTTTTTGTGGCTTTAAAAGTGCACGATTGGGGCGCCTGGGGGGCTCAGTCGGTTAAGTGTCCGACTTGGGCTCAAGTCATGATCTCACGGTTCGTGGGTTCGAGCCCCACATTGGGCTCTGTGGTGACAGCTCAGCGCCTGGAGCCTGCTTTGGATTCTGTGTCTCCCTCTCTCTCTGTCCCTCTCTCCTCTCATGCTCTGGCTTTCTCTCTCAAAAATAAATAAACATTGCAAAAACAAAAACTAAAAAAGTGCACAATGATCGCCGAAGGGCATTTTCCGCCTCAGGCAAGCGAGGTTTGCAATACGGGTAGATGGGCACGATGAGAACAAGGTGTCCCATATGTAAATAGAGATCCGACCCAAGCCCGCTGATGCTTGGAACAGTCACTGACCGACTTGGAGCCACAGGGCAGCGCGCAGAAGAGCCAGCGAACCCCAGAAAAGGAAACCTGATGTTGTTCGGTCTGTCGGAACCACGGAGAGAAAGTCAGCCCGCGAGGCCCCCCACGGAGCCTCGGGGACGCCGTGGGAGCCACCAGGATCCAAGGCTTGGTCTCGGAACTCCCGGGGGTGGGGGAGGAGGAGGAGCCCAAAAAGCATTCAAAGAAATAATGGCTGAGCATTTCCCGAATTAGGCAAAATACATAAACCTACAGATTCAGGAAGCTGAACAAACCCCAACCAGGAAAAATTCAAGGAGCCCCCTGCCAAAATGTGTCACAACCAAACTTCAGAAAACTAAGGACAGGGGCACCTGGGTGGCTCAGTCGGTTAAGCGTCCGGCTTCAGCTCAGGTCAGATCTCACAGTTCGTGGGTTCGAGCCCCACGTCGGGCTCTGTGCTGACAGCTAGCTCAGAGCCTGGAGCCTGCTTCAGATTCTGCGTCTCTCTCTCTCTCTCTGACCCTCCCCTGCTCGCACTGTCTCTGTCTCTCAAAAAAAAAAAAAAAGCATTAAAAAAAAAAAGAAAACTAAGGACAAAGCAACAGCCTTAAAATCGGTGCAGGGGTGGGGGGTGGCTCCTTAGGCAGGGGAGCAGTGGAACGACAGAGGGCATCTCGACAAACATCACGGAAACCAGCAGGGAGGGGCCGAGCCTCTCTCAAGAGCTGTCCACCCCGAATTCCATCTCGGGCAAAGTTACCCTTTAGGAACGGGGGGAGGGGCGGGGGGGAAGCAGAGACGTGCTCAGGGAGACAGACTCGGGGGGCTGCCGCCAGGACGCTCGGAGGACGCTCTCTGCGCACAAGAGCGCGGAAGACGTGGAACGCAAGGACAGAGGCACCTGGAGAAGGGCTAGTGTGGGACCACACTGCTCGGGGGGCCCGAGTGAGGATCCGGCTACGCCGACACTGCCGTGCCGGACACAGAGGGGAGGCAGGGGGAGCCACGCTGGGGCGCCCTTGGGCTCCATGCTGTGAACCCCCTCCTGCTGAGGATAGGTCACACCTGTCCAAAGTGTGATGATCCTGGACGGGCCGGACCTGATGGGGTGGGCCCGGGAGCGAGTGGTCAGAGGTCAGAGATGCTCCTGCAAATGCCGTTTGGCAAACCGCCGCTCCTAGACGCTGAGAACCTCGGTCCTTCCACTGCGAGGAACCGAGCCCCGCCATCCCAGGAGGAGGCGCGGAGAGGACCCGGACGCCCGCCAAGACGTGGCCCAGCTGAGAGCACCCCGGGGGCCTCACCACCTGTCTGCGCCCCGTCAGCGCTGCAGGGTGCAAAGTGGGAGAAAGAGGGAAGCAGGGGCCGAGAGATGGACATGGAGCCCCCACCCCTGAGGCTGGCGTGACCCCGTACCTGACATCGGAGCACTCGCTCTCCGTCAGCATAAGGGCACCACACTCAGGGTCCTGGAAATACTTTCCTGGGGTGCGGGGCTGGGATGGCGGTGTCTCTGCAGCTGCATATGAAGCTCCCAGCTGTGGCCTCTCCTGGGATCGTGTCTGTCGTGGGCCAAGAAGAGGGCTCAGAGCTCAAGGGCAGCCCAGCACGTGTTGCCCGGTCTTCACCGACACCCCAGGCCCCTCTGCCACCAAGCGGCTCCCTACCCTGGGCACCTGGGAAAGTCCGCGCTCAAGGGCCCTGAAGGCCACGCTCTGCAGGTCTGCGGAGTCCTCCAGGCGGAGGTTAGGACTCTTGGGCAGGCCGGCCCTCCTGAGCAGCCGCCTCCCGGAAGAGTAACAGGTGCTCCAAGGAGATTCTTCGTCCCTGGACAAACGGAGAACCGAGGTAGGGGGCGGGGATTGCTTCCAGGGGAGACGACTCTTCTTCACAAAACATTCATGACTACATTTTCAAGTAGCTCTTTCTTTTTAAAAAAAAATATTTAAATGTCTATTTTTGAGAGAGAGAGAGAAAGACAGAGCACAAGCGGGGGAGGGGCAGAGAGAGAGGGAGACACAGAATCGGAAGCAGCTCCAGGCTCCGAGCTGTCAGCACAGACTTGACGCCGGGCTCGAACTCACGAACCACGAGATCATGACCTGAGCCGTCAATGGACTGAGCCACCAGGCGCCCCTCAAATAACTCTTTCTAGTATTTCGCTCGTCTTTTTCAGATAAAGTTTTGCACATCACAATAACCCTCACAAAATGAGTAGCAACTGTCAGAGACGCAGCTCACACAGAGTGAACTCTACATCCGCGTGCAGTTTGGAAAAGTAGAAGCTAAACGGTCCCTCGTCCTTCCGTGGATTATGTGGCTTGGGGGTGACAGTGTCCCCGTACAAGGAGGGATGATCCTTTTTCAGTCGCCTAAAGTATCTGACGGGTCTGGCATTCCCTGGCCGGCCACGCGTGCTCATCCTTCCAGAAGTGCGGATTTCCCTTGCCTGTTTGAAACAGCAGGGCCGCTATATGTTTGAAGCCCCTTTAATTTTAGTAAAAAAAAATTTTTTAATGCAACAAAGCTAACACAAACCAGCTCTTAGGGCTTATAGGAAAATTGCCATATTTATTTTCTCAAGTCATTGGATCTGATCCACGCCCTGAGACAGGCAGCGGGAACCGAGTCTGTCCCACAGGCCCCGTCTCATCAGCGTTAAAGGACCTCACGGCGGCACTGACTCACAGAGTGTGTTTGAATTTACTGATCATTTTGCGTTCCGCTGAATATGTTTTAATTGAATAAGGTAATACAATGGGAACAAGAGGACTTCCAAAAGCTTCTAGAAGAAGCTGATTTATGATCACTGGAGCAGGAAAAACCTCCTTCTAAATTCTTAAAATAACAAAGTTAACTTTAAATCTCAAAACATATTAGGGAATCGATTTCTTTCTCTGGATTCCAATTTCACGTTTGAAAAGGTGGGAGTTGTATCTGAGGGGACGAAACAGACCAGTCTGTCCCCAGTCAGCTGGAAAACGCTTGGAGTTGACAGGGACCGGTGTCATCAGCTACTGTGAACCCTCTGGCTTTCAGAATCTGAGCTCTTCCGGATCATTTTTACCCTGATGCTAATAACAGTGGGTCCAAAGGCAGGTGAGGCAATTTTGTGAAAACCGCCAGAGAAATCTTCAGCCTCCTGGTTGTCCCCAGGCGGGAGGCGGCAGCCTGCCTGTCCGAGAGCAGGTCTGCGCCAGGAAGGCCCATGGGTTTTCTGGAAAGATCACCCGCGCGGCCGGGAGGTGGCTCCTCCTTCTTCATTACCAATTGTCTCTGGCACTGCCTCGTCCAGGCTGGCACTTGGCGACAAAATGTGCTGGGCTGTGGGGCCGGGACACGGGGCAGCCAGGGACAGTGACGACCACAGCGTCCCCGAGCTCATGACAGGAAAGCACATCACTTCTGCCTCATTTTTTCCTCCCTAAAGGGCCTCCCAGGAATGCTGGGACCCTGCAAATACCCCCCGGGCAGAGGCGTCGGAGGAAGAGCCGCCGTGAGCGGGGTCGGGGGAGTCCGTGGTGAGCGCAGTTCTCGGGCCCCCGTTCAGAGCCAGCCGTTCCGGAAGCCTCCTGCCGGGCGGTCCCCGCACGGGCTCCGCGGCCCCCGCGCCCAGGGCCAAGCTCACTATCTCTGCTCTTTATCTGCGGACGGAAATGGGAGCGATGCCCGCGGTCCTAGCTCCATAAATAAATGTCGGGGTCTAATTGCCGAGTGGGCACCGGCCCAGGAGGCTGCGGGCCACTCCTGTCTCCGTCACCTCCGGCGCCGCTGGCCCAGGGCGCTTTGCCTCCGGTGGCCTCCGTCCGCTTTCCGGCTGGAGAAACATTTACTTTGTACTAATTGGCCTCCCTCTTGACAGCCCTGGTGCAGTGGCCACAATTTCCAACTTGAGACTGAGTCCTGTGGGAAGAAGAGAAGGTGACAGCATAGTTCAAGGGCAGAGACCTAAGGGATAAGGGCGCTTAATGTTCTAGAACCTTCTCACCACATGTCACCAGGTCCCGGAACAAAGAGTGTCCTCAAAGCCCCTCACGGGTGTGCTGCCCACCATCCCTTTTCCCCAGAGAAAGGTTTCTGACGCCTTCTGACACAAGATTCTTGCCATTTGTTAAATCACCATGCACCTTGAAGTCAAAGGATTCTTTTCCTTCAGGGGTTTTGATTTTTTAAACATCCGTGATTCTGTGCTGCTTGTGAAGCAGTACTTGTGGGAGAGGACTTAGAAACTACACAGAGTGTGAAGAGGGGCCTCGAAGTCTTCCACGATGCGCCGCCAAGATAACCACCAAAAACATCGCCGGCTGCGTGCTCTTTATTTAAAAAAAATTTTTTTAATGGTTATTTTTATTTTTGAGAGACACACAGGGGAAGGGCAGACAGAGAGGGAGACACAGAATCCGACGCAGGCTCCGGGCTCTGAGCTGTCAGCACAGAGCCTGACTCGGAGCTTGAACTCATGAACTGTGAGATCATGACCTGAGCCAAAGCCGGACGCTCAACGGACTGAGCCCCCCAGGTGTGTGCTCTTTAAAGGAACCTGTGAGAATCATCCATCTACAGCAACCTCATCTTTTTTTTCGTACTTACCATTACCTGGTGTACATTTTCTTTTACTGAAAACTCTTGGAAAACAGTTTAAATTGACTGCATCATGTTTCATTGCTTCATTGTCCTTTATTTATTTAAAGACGTACCTCTGATGATGGCTCTTGTGGTTATTCCCAGATCCCACTACTGTGAGTGAGGTGGTGATGGACATCATCATGCCTAAATAGTTGTCTTCGTTTTTTACTATTTCTTTAAAGGAGATGATTCAGCCGGGCACTCCTGGGCCAAAGACAATGGACACCTGGTCACTTTCATTACACACTTCCCCACACTCTCTGAGAGTGTCCACACTTCGTCTCCCCGCCCTGCCGGCCCCCAGGCACTCACCCTGCCCCCAGAGCGGCACGTGGACACTTAAAAAAATCGCTGCTTAGGGGCACCTGGGTGGCTTGGTCTGTGAAGCGTCCCACTCTTGATTTCAGCTCTGCTCGTGACCTCAGTTTGTGAGTTCGAGCCCCACATCACGTCCTCTGTCTCCCTGTCTCTCTCTGTCCCTCCCCTGCTTGCTCTCTCCCTCAAAAATAAATAAACATTTACAAATTAATTTAATTTTAAAAGTCCCTGATTATGATAGCTTATTTTCTTGATCTGCGTTTCTTTGACCATCATCAAGGTTAGACACGTTTTTAATTTATGCGTACCACATGCCACATTGTGTATTATTGTTACTTAAAACATGGCGTCTTTAATCTATGGTAGATAGTTGGTGCGTTTTCCTACATAGCTAAACAACTGTATGAACACCACTGAATGCCTCATCTCCCCAGTCTTGATGCTTTGTGGTGCCTCCTTTCATCAAATGCCCACTTCTCTGTCCCTGGAGCTTTCTGTCCTGCTCCTTTCTTCTGTCTGTCCGGGATCTGCATTGACCAGTGTGATGCCTGTAGGTCTCTGTGTTCTGACATCTGGTCTACCCTTGAGATCCGCACAGCCACAAACTGTTGTTCCCTCGTTGTGTGTCTGCCCCTTGATCCAGGCACCTTGAAGATTTTCTCCTTCTCCTTGACATTTGGCAGCTTGCCATGCCCTATCTTTACCTGAATTTGCTTTATTAGGCTGTCTAGGATTTTAGGATGTTTCTGAATTGTAGCACTTATGCCTTGTTTCCATTCTAGAAAATGTCCAGACATTATCTCTGCAAACACTGCACGTTCTGAAACCCCACGCTGGCTTCCTGGAGCCCTGCTGGGTGGATATTTAAACTTCTTTGTTTTCTGTGTCTCAGAATTTCTTATTTGTATCCCCATGCCTTTATCTCTCTGTGTTGCTTGCCGCTGAGTGACCAGATTTTTTTCCACTTGGCTATTTCTCTCTTTAGCTACATCATGTCTATTACTGGAATTTATTTTCTTCTTTCTACTTCACTAACCCGGGGTTTCTATTTGATTATTTTTCAGGTTTTATATTTGTTTCATGATTCCTGTTCTGATTCTGCTCTCCCGTGGGTCTTGGAGTATTTAAAGCATCTCCACTTTGGAGTTTCACTCAGATTATTCTGGTGCGTCTAGTTCCTTGGGTGTGAGTTCTCCAGCTCTGGGGAATGAGATCTGTGGTCTGTCTCAGTCGGCGCTGGACTCAGCTGCAGCAAATTCCCTCCGTGAGCTTGGTTTTCAGCGTGGCGTTTCCACACTCCGAGAGAATTGTGAATTTGGGCCTCACATGTGCCCCAAGCACAGCTTTATGAACGTTTTCCTCTCGACCATGACCAGGGGCCAGGAACACAGATTTTTCTGTTCTGTTCTTTCTAATTTCTCATCTGCTCAATTCAAATAAGAGCATTTCCAGATCCTCACTGTTCACGGTCGCTGTGGCCTCTCCTACCACGAAGGCGCCACACCCCCGGGGGAGGACGCAGCCCCAAGCCCCGCTCAGTGGTGTGGCTGCCAATTTTCATCTTATTTCTGGGAGCTGGAGACTTTCCTTTCTTGCTTTCTGGCTTGGCTCAATATTTTAAGCCTAACTCAGCAGTTCTAAATGTTTGGAGCAGACATGGACAAATCTCATGACTGCTGCGTCCTTTGGAGTGGCCAGACATTTACCCAGTCACCGTGCATTGTCGTATTTCATGGCTGACCCTCTCCTCTTCCCTGTCTGCCTTCCCGTCGTCTCCTCTTTTCCTCATCTGCTCAAGTCATGTCCACTTCTACCAGATGCACCCATTTTTGTGAAGTGAGAGAAATCCTGTAGGACTTTCTACTTGAATTACTGTAGGAGGAGTTTATGTTTTTCTGGTATTTAGTCTTCCTATCTAGAAGCTCGGCATACTTGGTTCCAGGCAGCATGTTTCCCCTTCTGTCCTTTACTCTGTGCCTCCTTTCTACCTTTCCACTTGCCTCCTTTCTTTCATTCCTTCCTCCCTTCCTCTCTCCCTTCCTTCCTTCTTATTCTGCCTCCCTCTACTTCTTTCTTTCTTTCTTTCTTTCTTTCTTTCTTTCTTTCTTTCTTTCTTTCTTTCGTTTTCTTTCTCTCTCTCTCTCTCCCTCCCTCCCTCCCTCCTTTCTCATTTTCCTTCCTTTTCCACAATAGTCACTAGATGTGAAAGCCACTCGGAGCAGTGAGTGACAGGTCCTCTTGACTTGCACACATAGGTCTTTGCAAACAGCCCCGGAACATTTTCTTCTATCATAACCTTGGTCTTTTCCACTTCCTCTTTGTACCATGGGTTGGATCTTTATCCTCTGTCTTCTTTGTCTATCATTTTCTCACTCATAATTTTCTTATTTGCATTTTGAGATGACGTTGAGAATCTGATTTTCTTCACGACAGACGCAGTCTTCTGCAGGTGAGTGGTCTTCACTGCCTTCCTGCTGGCTCCCTTTTCCTGGGCACCACAGACCCAGGACTAGGGGGTAAGGGAGGACCCGAAGGTGTTGGTGACTTCCCTCCTACCTCGCAGGCGTCAGTCCTCACTTCTGTTTCTCTGTCCACGTGTCCCGGCCCCGCAGCTGGCAGCAGCTCCTCCCGACTCCTGTGTGTCATCACCCCCACCCCTGCACTGCCCACAACAGTCTCCAAAGGACGTCGGGATCAACCCACAGCCTCATGAAAACAACCTGTCTTAGGGTGAGTCTCTCGCAAACGCCCAGCTTCCAGAAGATGGGGCAAAGCATTTCTTGACCTCTTGTTGAAGCATCTTTGAGTTCTTGGAATTGCCCACCTGAGCCTCCATGAGGTTCCATCCCCCGAACTGCTGGTCTGGCCCTGCCTGCCTCCCCCTCCCTGAAGATCACACAGGGTTAGAACCAGTGAGTTGGTTCAGCAAGACTGCAGGGCATAAGATCAACACAAAAAAGACAGGTGTGTTTCTATACACTAACAATGAAAGTCCACAGTGACATTAAGGAAACAAGTCCGGGGATAATAGCGTCGGAAAGAAGCAAAGACTTAGGGAGAGAAAGACTTGCACACTGAAAACTACAAAATGTTGCCACCAAACCACACTTAGAAATGGTGAAGACAGTGTGTTTACAAACTCGACTGGTCTCCCTAGTAATTGATATTAATCAAATTTGTATGCCTGCCGTTCCACGAGCCTATCCTGGCCCTTCCTCACTTAATGAGAGTGTCCTCTGGAGGAGCCTGCCAGGACCCTGTGTCCGGGGAGGGGCCGGCCTCAGGGCGGCTGCGATCTTCCCTCCCTGATGGGCCCACAGCCTCGGGAAGGAGTCCAACTGGGCTTCCATGACTGCAGGTCAAATCTTGGGCAAGCTTCTTAGTCACGCTGGCCCTGATTTCCTCCTCTCCCTGTTGGGATTTTTAGAAAGGGGATAATGCCTTATATTTTGATTTATTCCTCTGTAGTTATAAATTTGTTATTTCCATTTAATGCAGGGGCGCCTGGGTGGTTTAGTGGGTTAAGCATCTGACTTCGGCTCAGGTCATGATCTGACAGTTCATGAGTTCAAGCCCCGCGTCGGGCTCTGTGCTCACAGCTCAGAGCCTGGAGCTGCTTCAGATTCTGTGTCTCCCTCTCTCTCTGCACCCCCCCAGCTCACACTCTATCTCTGCCTCTCTCAAAAAATAAATAAACATGAAAATGTTAAAAAGACCAGAAACTGTTTAATGCAAAAGCAATGCATGTTGACTGTTGAAAAATACATAAAATATAGATTTTTTTTAAAAAAAGAACGACTCTTTCAGAGTCGCGCTTCCAGAGATACGGACGGCCGGCTTCTCAGGACACTTCCCCTTCCTTCCCTTGTATATCGTTTTTATGCAACAGGAAGGTGGTCGTGACTTTTAAAAGCTTTTTCTGAAATGCAAAGTCACACTGTTGCCATTTTTCTGCCATCAAACCCCCTCCTGATGTCCACACAGGCTCCTCCAGAGGGTGTACGGTGTCTCGTTTCCATGTGCCGGGGGCTACGCCCGCCCCCGTGGCCTGAGGCCAGGTCGCTCTGACACTCGCACTCAGGTCACTTCTAACGTTTCGCTACCATCAACAGAACTGCCGTGGACACCCCCCCAGACACCCCAGGCCGTGATGGGTTCCTTGGGGAAAGGCTTTCGAAGGGAATGGCCGGATTGAAGCAGCCTTCTTTCCTTGAAGGTCACATTGGAAGGAGCATTTAAAAAAGTTGGTTCCGTTTTCAAACAGAGAAGACAAGCTCCTTACCCGGGACATCAGGGGTCAGGGGCTGTGAGGCCACAGAGGGTGGTCCTGTGTGAGGACCCAGGCACAGAGCAGGGCGGGGACTCTCTCTTGTCCCTGCTTCTCTCAGTCCATGAGCTCCATCGTCCTCACCCACATTGTGTCTTCTTTTACCGGGTTGACCTTGGCCACCTTGACCTTGGCCACCAACAACATCCCAACTCACCTGTGCCTACACCTGCTGAAAGACCCCCCCCCTCCTGCGTAGACACATTCAGCCTGGCTCTGCTGGGGGTGAGTCCCCACGGCCCGAGGTCAGGTCACTCTGACATCAGCCCCTCTGGACCTCTGGTTCACGTAGAGGAGGATGAGTTCCCAGCGAAGGGAGGAGGGCCGAAAAGGCAGAAAGACAGAAACTCCCACAGCTGGTCCACATTTATAATTGGACACTGTTTCTTCCAGAGGTTTCAGAATAACCACTGAGCCTGTTCATTATGTGAGAAACGTTTACTGACGGCCTGTCGGTGTCATGTGTGGAGTCCACTGACGTCTCTGTTCACAACCCACCGTTTCTCTAGTTCTGATTAAGGCGTAGTTTATGTGTGGTAAAATTCACCTGATAAAGGGCAAATTTGACATTTGATATCTAGCTCTATAACCACCAGCACAATCAAGATAGAAAACAAGTCCATCATCTTTTAAAACGCCTAACCTGTTTTTGAATCAAGAAGACATAGCCAGTGGTTCATCAGGAAGTGAGATTTCGGGGTCCCTGGTGGCTCAGTAGGCTAAGTGTCCAACTCTTGATTTCAGCTCAGGTCACGATCTCACAGTTGGTGGGTTCAAGCTCCGAGTCAGGTTTCTGCCCTGACAGGTGGCGCCTGCTTGGGATTCTGTCTCTCCTCTCTCTGCCCCTCCCCACTCTCTCAAAATAAATAAATACACTTAAAAATAGAAAGTGAGATGTTGTTTTAAAACATTCAATATGGTTCGTTTTCAGTATGGACTGAACGGGAGGGGGAGGGAGGGCGGGGGTGATGGTCCTGGTGGGGGTCACTTGTGGGGAGAAGCACTGGGTATTATATGGAAACCAATTTGACAATAAACTATTAAAAAATAAATAAATAAATAAATAAAAACATTTAATATGTAAAAACATTTAAAATACAGTTACCCTTCGTTACATTTACACTGAATTTGCTCAAATGTGAGGGTAGCAGAAAGTGTGTGTGTGTGTGTGTGTGTGTGTGCACAGATGTGTAATGTCAGCAAGACTAGTTTAATCAAATTGCCTTCAAAAGCCACCCAAGTATTCTGTCTCCTGCCCATGTGTTTGCCACAGTCCACGACCATGAAATGCCCACCCAGGTTGAGCTGAAAGTACAGTACAGGAGGGCGGGCGGGAAACCGGCTGGAGATCGGAAAGGTAAGAGCGGGGGAGAGACGTCACAGAGGGATGGGGGGCTTGGGGAGGAGGGACTAGGGCAGACCAGAAGGGGTCCAGGCAGACAGAGGGAGGGTGGACGGTGTGGAGGACCAGCAGCCTGGGGCCGGAAGGCTGGGAAGCTCCTTTCCACCTTGGTTTTGTCTCTCTCCAAAGCACACGTGTGATCACGCCTCTTCCCCAGAAAGCAAAGTGACGTAGCAAATGCTTCCAGAACCTGCCTGCAGCGTCAGCGACCCCTCAGGGTGAGGTGCGTTGAAAGGAGCCAGAGTCCGGTGGGAATTTTGTGAGCTCAAAGAAGGGTAGCGCTCGGAGCTGGAAGGGAAGGGAACCAAGCCTCGGGGTCAGCACTGAATCAAGGTGGGCACTGGCGGCCTCCTAGCTCCCTGGCAGGTGCTCGCTCAGGGGCACACGTGCAGATGTGGCTCAGTGGACCCAGGACAGCCCAGCCTGGTACCTTTGCCACCGGCATGCTGAATCCCCAACAGGCTCCCGCCGTCCCAGGAAAGGTGATGCTGTTTGGGTGAATGCTAAGGGTTCTGTATCCATAAGGTGAGGGTCTCTTATCAAATGGACAGCACAACAAATGTCACTAAAATGCACAAAATATGTCCATGGGACATGTCAGGGAGTTGGCGTGGCCTGTTGTGTCCCATGTTTAGTTCTGCAGGCATAGTCTGCGTTCGGTAAAGCTCACCGTTTCTACTTCTGACAACTGCCTACTGTTGTGTAGCCACTGCCACAGTCATGACGCAGACTCGGGTCCATCACAATTCAGGTTCAGGACAAACCATTAGCCCCGCGCAGCTGGCGAAGGGCATGGCTCTGTGATCAGAGGGCTCGGTTGATGTCCTGGCCACGCCTCCTACTGCTGAGTGACTTTGGAAAAGTGACTTGGTCTTTCCAAGGTGTCCGTTTTCCCAGCTGCATGACCACCACTGACCCCTTCTGCGGCTGGGAAAACGGACACCTTGGAAAGACCAGGAGACTAACTGGTAAGGGGAGCAGGGCCAGCTCTGGGCACCGGCCTCCTCCATGGCACTGGCTCTGTCAGCAGTCAGTACTCCCAGGAGCCCTTGCTCCCTGTGGCTCTGTTTTCCCTTGGACTCGCGTCCAGACTTGCCGTGTGGAATGCAGGACAATGGCAACAAATTACACAGCTAAGTCCTCTGTGTATTTCCTGTGTTCCGTAGGTTCTAGTATTTTACATAGATGGACTCATGTAATCCACACCACGTACGTGGCCAGCATTAGTAAACCTCCAGTCCACAGGCGAGAAAATGTATTTAAAGAGGAGGCCACCTGCCCAGAACTTCATAGCTGGTAAAGCATGCAGCTGGCGTCTGAGCCAGAGTCTGCGTTTCCAACCACTCCCTGACCCCTCTTCCAAGAGCAAGAGCACAGCGGGGAGACAGAAAAATGGGTTGGAAAACATGAATGTAGACATCCATTTATCTCCAAGGAAAGATGTTTCCCATTTAGAAGGTGAGAAGAACACTTCATACATCTATGTACCAACAACAACAGAAACAAGTCATCCAATTCCAAAATGGGCAACAGACGCAAACAGGCATTTCTCCAACGAAAATATCCAATGGCCGATAAGCACCTGAAAAGACGCTCAACCTCACTACCCAGTAGGGAAACCCAAACCCAAACCATGTTGGGATGCCGTATCTCATGCATTGGGATGACTATTAAAAAAAATAAAAACAAGGACCAAAAATAAGAAGTGTCGGCAAGGAAGTGTGAATGTGAAACGGTGCCACCGCTGTGGGGAACAGGATGGCGGCTCCTCAGAAAACCGAACGCAGAGTTACCATGTGAGCCGGCAATGGCGCTTCTGGGTGTGCAGCCCAGAGAACTGTAAGCAGGGACCCAGGGAGATGTTTGTCCGGCCAAGGGGAGGAGGCAACACAGGCGTCCGTCAGTAGATAAATGGACAGACAAAATGTGGCACAGGATGGAGCCGCGTATTAGCCTTAAAAAGGAAGGGAGTCGGGACACAGGCCATAATGAAGACACACGCGACATGGAATACGTCAGTCACACATGAAAAAATGCTGTATGACGCCACTTCTGTGAGGCACAGGAGTAATGACACTCAGAGGCTCAGAAGGAGGGGCTCCAGGGGCCGGGGGAGGGGCGGGCAGTCCATGTTCCATGGTGACCGAGCTTCTGTTTGGGAAGATGAGAAAGTTCTGGAGACGGATGTGCTGGTGGCGACAGTTTTACACGAATGTACCCAATGCCCCTGAACTGTGTGCTTTGAAATGGTTAAGTGGTAAATTTTATATGTCATGTGTATTTTGTCACAATAAAAGCTCTATAAAATCATGAGCCCATTTGCAAGTGACGGAGGGGAGGGAAGGAGAGGTCCTTGCTGACCCTGTTGGAAATGGCCTTCTGCATCTCCTCTTCCTGTCCACCCGCAAGGACTTTGATGACAACCGCGGGTCCGTTTTACAACAGGAAGGCCGCGAACGTCACTTCCGGACATCCCTGCTTCCCGCGTCCGTCCCTCCCTCATTCCATCGGCCCCTGTTTTTGTCCTTCTTGATCGCTTGTCCCTGGAGGTGGCAAAGATATTATTAGACTCATTTTTCAGACAAGAAAATAAAGATTCTGAGAAACAAAATGAATCACGCAAGATCACCAGCTAGGCGGGAAAGCCTGGAAGCCCTCTTGGCTCCACAGGGGACATCAGACGCCCCCACCCCCCTCCCCTACCTGCCCCCTAAAGGCTGGGACCACCAGCCCCCGGGCTCTTGCACCATCTCTTCTATCCACCGTCAATATGTTTGTCTCAAATAGCTAGAGCCCGTGCCCCCAGGACCACTGTGAAATAAAGCTGGTGGCCCTAACGTCTGGGGTGTGGCTGGGGCCTGCACCGGGCTCGCTGCTGCCGGGGACGCCGGGCTGCACCATCCTGGCCACAAAGACCCAGAACAGAAACCCTCTTCTGACCTCATCATCCGGAGAACTCGCAGGCTTGGCCTCACTTCTGGGCATTAACAGCCAGACCAGGAGGTGGGGCGCCGGCCCCCTGCTCCTGTGGTCCGTGGTCCCCTTGTGATTTCCCCGGAGACCTTGGGTGTGCTCTGAATCCATGCTGTCCCCACGCCTCCGCCTCGGCCCGGGAGCCCTACAGAGCCCTGGGCCACGTGTCGCCTCCTGTCCCAACCACGCGGACACTGCTGCCGGCACGTGATAGAGCAATGATCTGTTTTGAGATTGAATTAGCCCCATTTACCAATCTGTTATCTTTCCTCAGTTCTGTCTTGTACATGCCACAAGTCACAATTCTTTACAGTCATTTTTATACCCCATCACTTACGCTTCTGACCTGCCTCGTTCGAGACTTCCGTGCCAGCCGGAGCCATTTCTGCCCACGCAGACCTGTCACCGTGGCGGCTGGCTGTACCTGCCAGGCTCTGCCTGGCTCTGAGCCGCGCGCCGGGCTGGGCCGCCGGGGTCCGCAGGCCACCGTCGGACGTCCTGTGCTTCTCAGCAGGGAAAGACGGGGTCTGGCGGGTCGGGAGCCCCCAGGCGGGGCGGCCCCAACCCAGGCACACTTGTCAGCAGGTCACTGGCCTCTTTCCCAAACTTTGCTCCTTCCCGGATGTTAGCAGTGACAACATCTCCCTCTTCAACAGAAAAAAAAAAAAATGGACCTATCTTTTTCTTTTTTTTTTTAATAAAACCAACTGTCCTTTCCAGCTCCTAGCGTCCAGGCTTGAGCTGGGTTAATTCGGATCTTTATGAAGAGATCTAACCATATCCCATTTCTGTAGACACCGTTGGCAGAGTTAACGGAGTTTTCCTCTTCTTCTTTTTTAAGTTGCAAATGCTTAAAATTCTGTTGGCCTTTGAGCTCCCAAGGGGATCCCCATCTCCAGCCCCCATGTGCCGTTGCCATGGCGATCTCGCCTTCCCTTTAAAGTCTGGAATGCCACATTCCATAAGATTCGCACAGAAAGTTGCCTGATCATACGCAAAGGCCTGTCTGTCAGTCTGGAACATTCTGTATCAATAAACACGCTCCGAGACCCTCTCTCCGCCTTGCTGTAAAACTTCAGGCTTTGAGACTCATTTGGAGGTTTGGGGGAGTCCGGAAAAATAGAGCCCCCGCCGGGTAGAGTGCGGATTGCCTCCTGGCTCCTGCCCGTGGCGGGCTAGCGTTTTAAGCCGTTATTCCAAGAACAAGAGCCTGCGTTACAGAGCAGTGGCAACATTGTGTATGTAGTTGACCCCAACGCCGGGCTCCAAACATTGAGTTTTACGCGGACACTGAGGCCATTTAACATTTAAAATATTAAAGCACATTTAAACCCTCAAGTGAATAAGTGACTTTAATTACATAAAGAACCAGATTTCGAGGAAATTACGGTTATTTGCTAGAGGAAAATAGCCTCTAAGTCGCCTTTATGACTTAATGGTTAGTAATTTTTGCAGGAATATTCTCTGCTCTAAGCCTGTGTCCAAACATTTTTCTGAAACAGGAATATGGCTAATTGTTCCCAGTAAAAGATGGCTCCCCATTTTGTGTTCCCTGTTTCGAGGGATGAAAATAAACACACGATACAATGTTTCTTTGTACAGAGAACCGGCTTTGTCAAAAAAAGAATTCCCGCAATCAAAATAAAGCACCAGGAATAGAACTGACGCTTTGTTACAGTAAAACAAAATTCCTCTGCGTTGAATAATGATGGATTTTCTGTTTGTTACTAAGCAGAGATTTTTTTTTTTTTTTTTAATTTCAGAGTCTGTCCTTTATTGTTTGCGGACTCGCTCCTGGTGATACTGAACAGGGAGGCGTCAGCAGCTGATTAAAGGGAGCGAGGGAGCCGGGCTGATTACACGGGGCCCTCGGACCCGCCCGGCCCGATGGACGGGAGCCGGCACACCTGCGGGTTCACGGGCGGGAGCAGCCCCGGCCTCACCCAGGCCCAGCGCTCTGTGATGAGTCCAGAAGCACACAAGCCCGTCTTCCCTCAAAGACAGAGGCAACGTGGCGAGGCTTTCAGAGGTGGGGATGGAGGGAGGAGTCCCCTGCAGGTGCGCCCAGCGCCTCCAATCCCCCGGGAGCACTTGCACCATAAAATCAGGGGCCGCGGTCCCGCCTCAGGGAGCCCAGGCCGGCAGACCGCATGGACACGGCTAACGCCTGAGGGTGAGCGGTGCCGGCACACAGACAGCCCGGCCCGCCCACAGGTCCGGGACCAGTTCAGGGCAGAGTCTCCGTGGTTGTGCTTGCTTTGTGTGTCACCGCTAAACAGCGGTGTCACCTGGCGTGCCGCGTGAGCCTGGCTTCCGAGCCGTGCCTTCCTGCCACGCTGTTTGCTCCGTGTGAGCTGCACGCCCCATGAGGAGGATCGGGACAGAAGCAACGGTCCCAGCCTGAGGTCATATCAAGCGTTGTTCTATAATGAGCCGCTGGGCCCGATACATTCATCTTAAAACCCCGGGGGCACGTGCCTTAGAAACAACGCAGTAGTCTGCCACGATCGTGTTTGCGTGTCTGTGTGAGTGGGGACGTGGGTGCTGTGGGAGAACCCTGCACGCTCCAGAATTAGAGAAAAGAATTCTCAATTCTGCAAACGTTTAGAAGCAGAGAACACGGTTTCTGTTGCTAATTTAATGCAGAGTTTTGGGGTTTTTTTGTCTTCTACCTTTAAAAAAATGACAGATGGAAAATATCATTGTCCTTCCCTTTTAGCTCAACAAACTCAGGAAGACCCAGAGGCTTGGTATAGAAGACGTTTTCATCAAAAATATCACCGGGCTGTGTCAGAAATGCAGCCGGAACACTCGGAAAATAGGATTCTCCTTTCTTCTCCCAGAAAGCCCTTTGGGAAAGTACAGTATTTCTAACCAAAATATGCAGTGTGAAGAGAGCCTTCAATAAAGCCAGAGACTGAAGAAAGAAAAAACAAGACAATGAAAAGAAAATGATGCCTAGGCTGACACGGGATTTGCTGATACTTCACTCGGAGGTTTGCTGCTTTTTCATGGCTGCGCTCAAGGGTTCGGGAGCCTCAGACATCGCCGGGCTCCGGCTAAAAAGAAAGCCGTGTGGTCTCAGTGAGATCTTCTCCTGCACAATTTAAAATTGCTCTTTATGTGTAATCAGGGCGAAGCTCTTTGGTCAGGATTCCGTACCTTCTTCCCTGCTAATAAAGAAGAAACTCACCTCCGCTTCAGTTTTGCGACCTGCAGTTTCTAGGAGCTCAAGTCAGTGGAAATTAAAAAATAATTTGAAAAAAACAATTCCATTCACTACGAGATGGTCTCCGTTAATTTTATGACAAGTGAAGGAATCGCCATGAGAACACATTTTCAGTTTAAAAATTAGTTTTTAAAAGACTTGAGTGGAAGACCATTTCGGTAGAAAAACTGGAAGTTTGTTTAAAAAAAACGCTGCCAGGATTAGCCACGGCTGCAGCCTAAAACCCATTCAGGACTTGAGCGACACGGCGGCAGCCTCCCCCTCAGACGGCTGAGTGCCCAGCGCACGCAGGACGGTCCCCGGGTCCCCCTGGAAATACTCCGTTGACGGCACTTTCATTTTCCAAAGCCACTTGCTAGAGTTCATAACGAGAGAATAATAGCTTTAGGGCTCGTGCTGATGGTTTCCTTAGCGCGACTTAGCTTTTTCTCACCGCGCTTCCTTGCAGTTGGGGGAGGCTGCCTGAACCCTGGGTAGCCCTCCAGCATCGGGGGGCCTGAGCCTGCCGGACGAGCGGGGCTCACGTCCCGGGGGCCGCTGTCCCCAGCCCGAGCCCGAGCCCTGCCCATGGGCGCCCTGCTCCCTGGGGCTTCTGCTCCTGTTTGGACAAAGCACGTTCAGCGAAATGGAAGGAAAGGAGACATGTGCCCCCGCTGCCTGGGCTGGCGGGGCTGGGAAGGCATCGAGAGCCCACCTGCACAGAGGAAGGTCACCGAGAGCAGGGAGACATGGATGAGTGACAGCCAGGGCCATCTCTGTCTGATTGGGCCTCACGGTGGCTGGGGACCGGGGGACGTGGCCCGGCCTGTGGGGGTTGGGAAGAGCCCTCGGTGCCAGCGAGGTGCAGACGCAGACCCAGAGCAGAGTCCCGCAGAGTCCCTCCCTGCACCTCGACGGCCAGGGAGACGGAGGCGGGAGGGAGCAGCCTCGGGTGCGGACAGATCCGGTTTTGCTTTCAAGAGAAGAGCGTGCAGAGACCGTGGCCTGGAACACGCACAACCCGTGGCCGCACCGTGATTTCTCCAGCTCCGCGGCAACAAAATCATCACGACCCGCGCGCTCCACGGACACTCCCGTCTGGTGGGGGGGGATCTGCTCTTTGAGAACCACCTTTTCAGAGAACCAGGCATTTTCTGTGTTTTCAAATCAGCTGGAGGACATTTCTTTTCAGGTTCCGGGTCCTTCTGAATCCAGTTCCAAACTTCAAACAGACAGATTCCCAGCTGCAGCCTGGGCCGGAGGGAAGGAACCCGGGTTGTCGGGGGGTGACAGGGGGGGCCCCAGTCAGGGTCTCCTGGACACCTGGTCCCCCCGGGGGACACGGGTCCCCTCGCCGAGAGGGACATGACCGCTCCGCTGTGGAGACAACACGGGCGTCCACCCACGGAGGAATGGGAGACCAAACGGGGTCCGTCCACACAGGGGAATACGACTCAGTCCTAAAAAGGAAGGAAATCTGGACACGTGCTCTGACACGGATCGACCTGGAGGACACTGTGCTCAGGGAAGTGAGCCGGTCACGGAGGGACAGATACTCCTTGACCCCCTTACACGCGGGGCCGGGGGTAGGTTCACAGAGACGGGGAGAGCGAGGGCGGGGGCCACGGGCGGGGGGGGGGGGGAAGGGAGCCAGTGTTCCACAGGGACAGAGTCTCACTTTGGGAAGATGAGAAAGTTCTGGAGACGGATGGTGGTAGTGGTTGCACAATATTGTGAATGCACTTGCTGTCTTTAACTGTGCACTCAGCGGGGCGCCCGGGGGCTCCGTTGGGGGAGCGCCCGGCTTCAGCTCAGGTCATGATCTCACGGTTCATGAGTTCAAGCCCCGGGTCGGGCTCTGTGCTGACAGCTTGGAGCCTGGAGTTGCTTCCGATTCTGTGTCTCCCTCTCTCTCTGCCCCTCCCCCGCTCACACTCTCTCTTTCAAAAAAAATAAATAAATAAAACCTAAAAAATTTTAAAAATGAATGTAAACTGTACACTTAGAAATGTTTAAAATATACAGTTTATCTTACATATATTTAACCACTACAGCAAGAAAGAGAAAATAACAATTTCATTTATACATCACAGTAAAAAATAAAAACCCACCAAAACTAAAGAGGCCCGTGAGGCCACGAGGCAGCCACTGGTGGCCCCACGTGACCAGGAAGGACGTGGCAGGAAGCGGAGAGCACACAGACCTAGAGAAAGACCCGGCTCTGCGTCGGCCGGTGCCTCATGCATGTGGCCGCACCAGCCTGTCTGTCTGGTCCTGGCACTGGGGCCCCGAGCCAGGCAGGGGCAAGAGATGGTCCCAGCCCGGGAAGAGGGCTCGCCAGGGGAGAAAGTGGCCCGGCTACCCACGGGACCCCCGAGCTCCTCCCCGCGGCCCTGGGTCTCTCTGGCCTCCCCCCTGCTGGGGCCTTCACAAAGGGACCCAGCGTCTGGTGGCGGGAGCCACTCTGGGCCTTGACTGCCCCGGAAACAGTCCAAAGTTCACTGCGTGACCCACGCCACTCGGCCCTCCGGACCCAAGTCGCCACTAATTTTCACGAAGGGGGATTTGAGCAAGATCCTCTCGGACATTCAGGCCAGCCTGGACGTTCTGTGGCTTTGGACACCACCACGATGATCTCCGCTTCTGACATTTATTTTGAAACGCGAATGTCCGCGTTATTCTTTCACGACGGAGGAGAGCAGCCCTGATGTAGCGCCTCGCTAGCTCACTCACAGGTGTGTGTGCACGACACGGACTGGAGGAGGAGCAGCCATGATGCTCCCGACGGGGAGGTGCTCCCCATGTGCCCACGCCGTCCCATAACCGGCCTAGAAGTGTCTCATGCACGGCGTGACCACTAGAGGGCGGTGCCGGCAGCAGATTCTTGAGCGCGCAGCAAGCAGGGTTTGCCGGTGGCCTTTCCCGGGGTGTTTCACGGTCTCTCTCTGGGGGCTCAGTGCCCCCTTGGAGAAGCTGAGAACGCAGGGGGGTGGCAGTGCTGAAGAACTGACACCGCTCAGAGCCAGGACCACCGAAGGAATCGGCCCAACGCTGAAACAGCTATGAAGGATTCAGGGTCTGGCACTGATCACACTGCTCCAGGTTGCACAAACCAAACGCCGTGCCCCCAGGCTTGCCGGCTCTGGGGAGGGGCCGGCCAGGTGGCCAGAGCTGCCCGGAGCCTGCTTTCCTCCCAGTGTGACCTACGGACTCTCTGAACTGCGGGGCAGGAGAGCCGGTCCCAGATGGGAAGCCGGAAAGCGAGTCTGGCAGGAGAGAGAAGTCAAGGGCTCCTTCCCCGTGCCTTCCACTCTGCGGTCCGCATGGCCTCCGGTCCGATCCAGCCGCAGGGCTCTTGTGTCCTGTGCCCCCTGCCCGAATGGGATCGCCACCCCTGCAGCGGGGAATGTGTCCCATGTCCTGTGTCCCGAGAGCAGGGTAGGACCTGGTCCCTGACGCAGGCCGCTCCGGTACCAGCCTGTCCGCGCGTCCATCTGCCACGTCTGCTGACCTGACCGTCCTGAGGCGAGCCTCCTCTCGAGCTGTGTCCGTCGCAGCTGACAGCCTGCTGAGCCGGGTGCCAGGCGCAGGGAGGAGCTGCCGCCCCCGGGCACTGTCCTTGGCTCCACTTGGGCGACATTTCTGTTTGCCAACTGAGCCCGCCAGCGTTCCGCCACCCGTTTCCACGGCACCTAACATTTTAGCTGCAGCGTTTCCGTCCCTCACTCTTCCCACCCGACGGTCTGAAAACCCCGACGTGACACAGGGGTGAGGTGCAAACGGAGGCAGCGGCCGGCAGCCATGTCCTGGGTCACCGTCCGTGGGGCCGCGTGGCGGGTCACCAGGGCGGACAGGAGGGCACCGCCGGGCGGGCAGGAAGCGCGTCGTGGGGCCGTCTCAGCTCAGGTTCGCTCACACCCTCGTGTCAACGCCTCCCACTCACTCGTTCATCACACAGATATTTGTTAGAAGCCTAAAGCCTAACGCAAGACAGAGTTGTTAAGTCCTAAAGGGTCACGAGAATAAACCTTACGGGGTGTCTGGGGGCTCCGTTGGTTAAGCGTCCGACTCTTGATCTCAGCTCAGGTTTTGATCTCAGGGTCGTGAGTTCAAGCCCCGCCTTGGGCTCCACACTGGGTGTGAAACCTACTTAAAAATAATAAGTAAATAAATAAACGAACAAACAAACTCTGTGGAGTCCCATCGAGTATCACCCCGTACCTTCGAGAACATCCTCAAGAGGAAGCAAGATTCAGCTACAGACACGTGCACAGGATGGTGGCCGCGCGCCTTGCGCTTGTGGAAAATCTTCCTGCTTGTTACTCGTTTATTCCCGTAAAATCCATGTACGTGTTTAATCGTGTCGTCAACACCTCTTCACAGCCACTGCGCGGCCAGCAGCGACGCAGGCTCCGGGGTATTACAGAGGAGCAAGACAGACCTAGTGGGAAGGAGACGCCAAGATACAGTGAAGACCTTGCCACGTCCCTCTGGTCACGACAGAGTAAGAGGGACCAAACTGACCCTTCCGTCTGAAAAAAAAAAACCAACCAGCAAAAACCAGACCAAATAAGTGAAACCACCAATATCAAGACGCTGCGCCTAGGCAGTGAGGGACAGTGATCCCCGTGGGCTCATGAGAAATGGGGACCCCTGCACAGGAAGGGGGGCAGGGGGCCCAACAGACTTCCCTGCACTGGGAAGATGTTGTGGAGATCGTGGGGAGACCGAGGCAGCCCCATTCTGCAGGGCAGAGTGCCAGCTTCGTTCCCAAGAGCACACCGCAGGTCCAGAGAGGCTCACCCTACGGTACTGAGCTGGTTGCCCAGCAGATGTGTGTGAGGAACACGACCCAAGACCAGAAGAAAGATCGCCCCGCAGGCTCCAGGGCCGGTGCCTGGCTCGCACGCGCGTGGGGGGGCAGCGGCTGGACCTCGTGGGCGCTGGCGGGGCCCCAGCACCCATCTCCAGCACGGAGAATAAGTACTCTGATTAAACAAGGCTCGGGGCCCACTTAAGAGCAGGACTTAAGAAGATTAGACTGTTTTCAAGAACTTCAATCACACCCAGAACGAATCTCAAGAATATTTACAGGAATACAAAATGCCCAGCCCCCACTGAGAAGAGACGTCCGCTGCAGCATTCAGTCGCAGGCACCGGGCAGCCGGAAAAAGCAGACAAACAGGACCTATGACAAGGAGGAAAGTCAATAAATTGAAATAGACCCCAGAAGTAGATTCAGATATTAGAGTTAACAGGAAAAAACTAAAACAGTTATCATAACAATATTTCATGTGTCCAAAAAGTTACGTAAAGATGGGGAAGATACAAAAATATTTTAAGAAAAGTGGACATAACGGTAAAAAAAAATTTTTTTTGACCCAAGAAGCTCCACAAAGTTTAATCATGAGGAAATCACACAAAGCAGACACCACGTCACACTGTGGGCAAACTGCTGGGAGCCATGATGGAGAGGAAAATCTTTAAAGAGGCTGGAGAAAAATGGCATTTTCTGTACAGAGGAGCAAAGACAATATGAGAATAAATGTCTCACCAGAAATGATGTGAGCAAGAAGATGGTGCAGCCATGTGCTTAAATTACAAAAACAGAAAGAGAGGTCAACCTAAAATTCTAAGCCAACTACAGTATCTTCCAAAAATGAAGACGAAAACAAAGCCTTTTTTCCCTTAGAAACAAAAGGTAAAAACAATGTATCAAAAAGAGAGAAAAAAAGAAAGAAGGAAAGAAAGAAAAAAGGAAGGAAAAAGGAAGGAAGGAAGGAAGGAAGGAAGGAAGGGAGGAAGGGAGGGAGGGAGGGAGGGAGGGAGGAAGAGAAAATTTGTCCATGCCGGATCCATAACACAAGAAATGTTCAAGAAAGTTCTTTGGAAGGAAAATGACACCTAACGGAAACAAGAGTTGACACAAAGGCATGGGGACACCAGAAGTGGTGACCGCATGAGTCAATAGATTAACATTGTTCTCAGGAGACAAGTCTCTTTAAAATAAAGTTGACTGTCAGCCATAGCGACACGTGTGTGTGAATCAGCGGTCTGACCACACTGGTGCAGAGGCCGGCAGCGGGGGGGGATGGGGGGCTCCCACAGTCCGGTCCTTAGACTCCACCTGACGTGGAGGCCAACATAAAGCATCGCTCCCAACAACTGGAGAGCTCTTGTTCTTTCCAGAACGCATGGGACATTTCCATACATTGACCACATATTAAGCCCAAAGCGAGTCTCAACCGACTTCATAAATAATCTGCAAACTGGAGAATAAAGAATAGATGGACCAATAGAAAACAAAGGTGATAGGCTGGACCTGAGCCATCTCCAAAATCACGTTAAATATAAGTTGTCTAAACGCCTCCATTAAAAGGCAGGTGCTGCCACCTTGGATAAAAAGTAAGACCCAAACTATGCTGTTTACCAAAAAACCCACTTCAAATATAAAGACAGAAGTGTGTAAAAAGTAGAAGGATGGAAGAAAGATGAACCATGTCGTGCTGACACGGATTTACGCCGATTTATCCCTAGACTGGAGACACTCGTCTCTGACAACGTAGATGCAACGCAAAGAATGTCACCAGGGGTGCAGAGGGTGATTTCATCGTGACAAAGGAGTCAATTCATCAAGATGTTAAAGATATTAAGAGAATAAAGGAATATTATGTTTTAAGTTTATTTATTGTGAGGCAGAGAGCGCGAGTCAGGGAGCAGCGGGAAGGAGGGAGGGAGGGAGTCCCGGGCAGGCTCCGCGCTCCGCGCAGAGCCAGAGCGGGGCTTGGTCTCACCGACGGGAGATCACGACCTGAGCTGAAATCAAGAGTCGGGTTAACTGACCCGGGCGCCCCGAGAGAAGGAAGGACTGTTGCGGACAACTCTATGCGGGTTGGTCCTGGGGCCGGTGCGTCCCAGACGGAGTGAGGGCTGGGCGGCTGGGGCATCGCCTCTGCTCGGCGGCTGTGCTTTGAGGGGACGTCCCCGTGGGCACCGGTATCTGCAGAAGGGGCTGTGCCCCGCCCTCCGGTCCTCAGACCCCGGATCCCGGATGACTTATTGATGGAAAACCTCCGGGGTTTTGAGTCAAGGCGGTTCAGAAGGATCCGCCGGTGGAGCAGGAGAGAAGACGGCCTGAGATGCGGAGGACACGCTTCCGGAGGTCACACAGGACGGCAGGCGACTCAGGGACGTGTCGGTTAATTTTAGGACGTGTCTTCTCGACTCTCAGCATCACTCAGGAAAACGGGTTCCCCAGGAACTCTGGGTGAGCAAGCGGATCATGAACCAATGCTGCTCCTGCCTGTCCCCACCCCCGTGCGGTGGCTTGTTCCCAGCCCTAGGCCAGCTCTATCCTGTCCCCTCTTCTATCCTGACCTTGAACTCTGACCTCAGCTTTGTCTCCTCCGATGACAGGGTCGTTCTGCCAGGGCCGTCCAGGCAGACCATGGTTCTCTCTCCCCCAGCTCCACCAAAGGCCCCTGATGACCCGTGTGGGGAGCGCCAGCATCAGGTGTCACCGCCCCCAGCACGCCACGCACATCTCTCTACCTCTTTATTGTCGTGTGGGCCATTTCTTGCACCTGCAGTGGCCTCCTGCCTGGCGTGCCGGAATTCCAAGGCCCGGGTCACTTCAGTTTACCCTCCCTGCTCTCAGCTAGCCATCAGCCTTCGTTTAGAGACGTTGTGTCTCAGGTTCGAGGCTGGGTCAGGCCATACGGTTGCATGTGCAGGGCTGGCGTCCAAGCTCAAGGGCATCCACCGTCTGAGCCTGAAACCTGAGCTCGACCCGATGTCACTGGTGCAGGCCACCAGGTTCCACCCTCGGTGCCCCTCATGGTAGAGACGCCAGACTTGCCCTCTGCCCTGGAGGGGCACCGGTGTCTTAGTGATTCTGCATGAGGACCATGTCTGTGCCCACTCTCAGACTCCCGGGGGGCTGTGCGGTGTTCACAGAAAGCCTGGGGCGCCTGGGGGCTCAGCCAGTTGAGCGTTCGACTTCAGCTCAGGTCACAATCTCACGGTTCATGAGTTCAAGCCCTGCATTGGGCTCTGGGCTGACAGCTCGGCGCCTGGAGCTGCTTCGGACCCTCTGTCCCCATTGCTCCCTGTCCCTCCCCCACTCTCTCCCTCTGTCTCTCTCAAAAATAAACATTTTTTTCAAAAGCCTGTGAGGGTTGCATGCTCGAACCCCCAAACGGGAGAAGGTGTCCAGGCCCTGGACTGAGCCGACCACCCGCTCCCGCTCTCGCTCTCGGCTCTGAAGCCTGTGAGCACGGGGGGGGGGGGGGGGGGGGGGGGGGGGGGGGGGGGGGGGGTAGGGGGGGGAGCACAGCAGGTGTTCTCAGTGCAGACGGAAATGAGAGGACCGCCACCGACGCAGGGAGACGGAGAGACGGCCGCTCTGCCACGCTGTGTCTCCGACGGCACTCCAGTCTCCCGGGGCCTCGCTGACCCACGACTCCGCTGGGGGACCCGCTCGCCGCGTGCTTGGGGGGGAGGGCCAGCTGTGGCTGTGACACCTGTTGGGGCCCGGGAGCCCCTCCCCGCATCCCGCCAGCTGCGCCCGTGCTCACCGCGGGGAGGCAGGGGCCCCTCGGGCTCACCGGTCCTGGCAGGAAACCAAATTAGCCGGAAACACCAGGCGCGTTTTTCATGAACCAGGCTGTGCAGCCAGAGACCGGCAGTGGGGTGCCCGGGAGCCCCATCATCCCGCGCTCGGGAGCTCCCTCCATTCTCCCGACTCTGTGCCGCAGGAAGCTGCTGGTAAGACACATATGCCCTAAAAGAGCAGTGCTGACACATGAGGCGGTAAAAAGTACATGGTCCAGGTGGACGAGGGGCTAGAGAAAGGGCACGAGCCTGGCTGACCTGGAACCTTCTGTGCCACCCTCGACTTGACCTGACGGCTTCCCGGACAGGCCCCGGCAGGGAACGTGGGGCCGAGGCTCCGAGGCCACGAGCGCCCAGGGCTCTGGCTGCACAGGGGCCGAGGACCGCGAGGCACAGGCCCGGGGCCGACCTGTCTCCGGACTGAGCAGTGAAGGGACCACACATGGGCACATGTGTCACAGCTTACGCCGCTTCGAGGCACTGAATGCTGAGCCACTTCTCTGACAGACGTCCTTCCTCCGCTGAGTGAGCGTCTCTGCTCGTGGGGTCTGCCCCTACCCCGGGCTCCCAGTCGGAGCAAAGCTGGGCGCGGCCAGGCTCCTGGGGGAGGAAAGGCAGGCCTCGGGGTCCCGGGGGCCACGGAGCTCCCTGCACGGGACACGCCGGTCTACACGCAGATTGCGTGCTGGGACACCGCACAAGCCACCGGCACCTCTCGGCAGGCTCCGCTCAGCCCCTCTGCAGGCTCCTCCCGCCACACCCCTGCCACGGCCAGAGGACTTCTAAACACACAGGGAGGATGGAGCGCTCCTGTGTCTAAGACGATCCTCGTCCCAGCACGCGGCTAGCGAAGCCGCACCTCGTCCCAGCCTCCAAGGACTCATGAGAGGGCCCCGTCCCTTCCCGAGGCTCCAGGGTCCACTTGTGCCTGTGCTTTCCCGGGACACCTCCCCCAAACGCCGGGTGTCCCCCCTCTGCATGCCCTGCCCGACCTCCAACCCGGGAGCTCCCGCCCATCATCCGTGTGACAGGCCCCTCTTGTCGGTTTCTCGACATCACCTCGCAAGTTGTCACTACCGGTCCTCCCACACCGACTAGTCCTGACGTGGTCTCTGCTTCCAGACGTACGGCCCCCACAAGGCCAGGCGGCCGCTCCCTCCACCAGGTGCAGGGGCTCTGCCCTGATGCGCTCGGCGCAAGAAAGGCTCAGCTCTCGAATGAATTCCTGAGATTTCGCTCATGTTTATTTGCATCTCTTCCCATGATTCTCTGCCCATTGGGATTCCTCTTCAAGATCACCTCCCCTGAGAAGTCTTCCAGGATGTCCCCGTCCATCGTTGGCGCTCTCACATCGCGTTCCGCACACGTCCAGGAGCACCGGAAACCGGAAGTCTCGGTCCCTTGACTTCCCACTGGAGATGGAGGACCGTGAGATGGTGACCCAGCAACATGCCTGTCCGGGGCCTGGGAAGGCCAGCCCTTTGCTGTGCCCACCGTGTGTTAAATACACAGTGTCTGGGTTTCTTAGGCTCTGGAGGCCAGGGGTGGTGGCGGACAGGCCCTCAGAAGCCCCTTTGGTCCATCACGTCATCCCAAGGAAGCAGAGGGACATTTGCCTTCCTGGGAGGTCAGAGTCCTGCCCCACGTGCCCACACAGGCCCAAGGGGGCCTGGGTGGCATGTCTGAAGCGTCCAAGGCACAGACCAGAGCCTCGGAGGCAGGAAAGGAGCAGTGGGCCACCTGCCGCCGGCCCACCCCATCCCGGGGACTGGAGCTCAGGGCGCGCTTGGCTGTTAGGATCATTCGCGTGTGACGCTTTTAACCCAAACGCTCTCCATATGGCTTCTTGATTGGCTGTGATTTCTTCTGAAAACATTTAGTCTTTTGAAGTATTCATAATTGCATGGGGGCAGGGGCGAGGGACTCCCTCTTGGCAGGGGTTAGCAGTTTCCGTGGCTGAAATTAGAACTTGGCGTGACAGCCGGGGTGGGCGGAGTCCAAGGCCAGAGGTCAAATTCCACTTGCTCCGTAATGAGCGCTAATGAAGTGATCAGGGCCTCTGTGTTTCCTGAGCAAGCAGCGGCCGCAGGCGGGATGAAAGGATCCGCGCACGCAGGTGACAGCGGCTCTGGTCTGACACCGGAGGGAGGCGCGGGGTCCTCGTCCCGCTGCCCTCGCCCACTCAGGAGAGAGCAGCGGTGACGGAGAGCATGGGGCGAGCGAGGTCTACAGCTAGAACACGGGGAAGTCCTCGGCTGCCTTGTCCTTTCTTTAAGGAGATTAGGTGCCGGGAGGAGACCCTGAAGCCCCGCCCTGAGGGCTGGCGCAGCAGGTGGAGGCCATGGTCACAGCTCCGTGCCCTGGACACCTGCCCTGGCCGGTCCCTGTGGCCTCTCGGGCTGCCCCTGGCCGGGGGGGGGGGGGTGGGCAGCAGGAGTGGGAAAGAGGAAAACACCAGAGCAACTTGCCACTGGGCAGGACAGCGGTAGTGGGTCGAATTGTGTCCCCCAAAGTCATCCCGTGCGGCCCTGGTCCTTACTGCTTAGACTGTGACCTCATTCGGAAATGAGATCACTGCAGAGGGTCATCAGCTTAGTTAATGAAGGTCGCCCTGACCCCCGAGGTGACTGGTGTCCTTGTGAAACAGGACACAGACACCCCACAGGCATAAGGCCATGGGGACATGGAGGCAGAGATGGGGTGACACCAAGAAGGCCAGGAAACCACCAGACACCGGGGCGGGGGTGGGGAGGCTTCGGACAGATCACCCCCCAAACCCTGGGAAGGATCCAGACCTGTGGACACCCCAGTCCTGGCCTTGGGGCCTCAGGACCAGGAGACAAGAGTGTCTATTGTGGAAGCTGCCCTCTCTGCCACACTGTCACAGCAGCCGCCGGACGCTACGTCCTCCCCACCCCCAGCCCCACCTCCACCCCCTCCCCGAAGGAGGTGAGGTCCTTGGTCTTCAGAGCTGAGTGGCAGAGTCAGGCACACCGACGTTCAGGTGGGTGTGTGCTGAGAAGAGATGTCTGGGAGCCTGAGAGACCCAGGCCCCCGCATGGGCGCAGTTGTCTCCCCGGAGGGGGCCCGGCACCCCCACACTGGGCGCAGGTGTCTCCTCCAGAGGAGCCCGGCACCCCCACACTGGGCGCAGGTGTCTCCCCCAGAGGAGCCCGGCACCCCCACACTGGGCGCAGGTGTCTCCCCCAGAGGAGCCCGGCACCCCCACACTGGGCGCAGGTGTCTCCCCCAGAGGAGCCCGGCACCCCCACACTGGGCGCAGGTGTCTCCCCCAGAGGAGCCCAGCACCCCCACGCTGGGCACAGGTGTCTCCTTGGGAGGGGGCCCGGCACCCCTGCATGGGCGCAGGTGTCCCTTGGGGGGGCTCGGCACCCCCGCCCTGGGCACAGGTGCTTCCCTGGAGGGGGTCTGGCACCACCGAACTGGGCACAGGTGTCTCCCCGAGGAGGCCCGGCACCCCCGCACTGGGCGCAGGTGCCTCCCCAGAGGGGGTCTGGCACCCCCACACTGCGAGCAGGTGTCTCCCGGGGGGGGGGGCCCGGCACTCCCACTCTGGGCGCAGGAGCAGCAGGCCCACAGCTCAGGGAGCCACCCGGTGCAGGGACGCTCTGTGGCCTGAGTCGGTCAGTTCAGCACCTCACCTGCTCTTCCTGCTCTCTGCAGCTGTGGCAGGGCCCCCGCACCGTGTCACCCCCAGGTCCCCACACAAGCCTGACGGGGTCACGTGACACCCTCGGCCCACCCCCACTGCCCACATCAGGTTCAGAATCCTGCTTCCTCCTGAGAATGTCCTGGAGGGAGTCCCAAGGTACCCTCGGGCCAGGACCGGGTTTGGGGTCGCCTCTTTCACGGGGAGGATGTGGCCCAGGCACCAGGTGGGGCTTCTGTGCAGACCCAGCCTGGGGCCAGACCCACCCTCGGTCTGTGACCCAAGGCCACCGCCCGGAAAGCACAGCACTCAGGGCCCTCCTCCGTGGCCTCGATTTCCCAGCTCCCCGGTGCCTGGCACACCTCTGGGCTCTTCAGACCCACCCCTCCCTCTGCTCCCCCATGCCCCTGCCTACAGCCCCTGGCCCCCCCCTCCGAGCGAGGTCAAAGCACCCGGAGGAACTGCCCGTCTCACCGTGTGTGCTTCTCCGTGGCAGCACGCGCCCCTGCGGATTCAGATGCAACCCTAGTGGATGGAGACCCGGGAGCGTTTCCCCCCCAGATCCGTGCTGGGGCCAAGCCCCGCTGCGGCCTACCGCAAGGTCACCGCCCCACACACGCCTATGTTTGGGGCACAGGGCAGCATTTCACAGGAAAGTGGGGGCCTCGGCCTGAAGGAACGGAGTCTCGTCCCAGCCCAGCCGGCCCCCGTGGAAGGGGGTGCCTGGAGGCCAAGGGGAGCCCGCAGAGGCCAAGGCTGAGGGAAACGTCCCACGGAGCTGGGTGCCAGGGCCATGTCCTCAGTTCCCGTGGTGCAGAACACCCCCTGTACGCACCCCTGCAGGGGAAAAGCAGAGGTGCGTCCTCACTCGCCGGGAGCAATGAGGAGCCTGGGCCCCAGGGAGTTTGCAAAAGAGGCAAGGACAACGCCTTGCCCGTGAACTTGGCAACGGACTCAGGGACAGAAGCGAGTCATTGTCTTCCTTTCTTAATCGTTTTATCTTAAAGTTCAAGAAAATTTTAATTGTAGTAACATACACGTAACACTCACCGCCCTGACCACTGTGACCGCCAGAGCATTCGATACATTCCCATCCTTGTGTACCCTCACCACCATCCATCCAGAACTTTCTCATCTTCCCAGACGGAAGCTCTGTCCCCAGAACACTGCCTCCCCAGCACCTCCCCCGGTGCCTGGCGCCCACCCTTCCGCTCCCTGTCCCCTGACTGTGACTTCCAGCCTGGGTTCCATGGTGGCTGCACCATTTCATCGCTGCCTCGATGTTTTATTTACACCTCAATCTGACCATCACCCTGCTAGGTTACTAATATTAAGCAATTCAGAGGAACATTTTTTCTCAGTACTTTTTTTTAAGACTTTGTATTTTAGAACCTTTTTAAGTTAACAAATAAAATTGAAAGGAGGGTACGGAAATGTCCCACATACTCCTGCCCCCCCCCGTGGCCTCCCTCATAATGGATACACAACCGGTGAGCCCACACTGAGACGCCGTTATCCCAGAATTCCATCATTTACATCGGAGGTCACTCCCGGGGTTGGACATTCCATGGGTTTGCACAAAGGTACAATGACATGTGTCCCTCGTTATGCTGTCATTGCCCTAAAACCCCTCTGTGCTTTCCCTGTCCACCCCTCCCCCACCCCAGCCCCTGGTGACCCCCGACCTTTTTACTGTCCCCACAGTTCTTCCTCTTCCAGGATCTCCTCCTGTCGGAATCATGGAGTACGTAGCCTTTTCAGACTGGCTTCCTTCACTGAGTAATATGTATTCGCGTTTCCTCCACGCCTTTTCATTTGCTGGCTCATTTCTTCTTAGTGCTGAAAAGTCTTGTCCAGATGGACCACGGCTGACTTACCCATTCATCCAAAAGACATCCTGATCGCTTCCAATTTGGGGCATTGGTAGATGGAGCTGCTATAAATGTCTGTGTGTAGGTTTTCTGTGGACGTAAGTTTTCAGCTCGTGAGGGTAGGTACCAGGAAGCAGGATTGCTGGAGCACCTGGCGAGAGTGTGTCAGAAACCACCCACGCCCTGAGCCGTCTCCCCAGGGCCGCGCCGCGCCGCGCTGCATCCCCACGGCACTGAGGGCTCCTGTCGCGCCACTTGCTCTCCGGCATTTGATGGTGTCGGGGTTCCGGGTTTTGGCCATCCTAGTGGGGGCGGCGGAACCTCACTGTTCTAGTTCGCACTCCCCGATGACGTATGATGGGGTGTACTTTTCATACGCTCTTTGCCACCTAAGGGCTCATTTTTAAATCAGTTGCTTGCTTGCTTGCTTATTGCTGAGTTTTAAGAGTATTTTGTACATATGAGCAAAGTCCTTTAAGAAGTGTGATTTCAGGCAGAGAAGGACAGGTACCGTATGTTGTCACTCGTAAGTGGAACAGGAGAAGCTCAGCAGAGGACCATGGAGGAGGGGAAAAAGGAAATAGGGAGAAGGAGGGAGGCAAACCATGAGAGCCTCTTGAATACTGAGAACGAACTGAGGGCTGATGGGGGAGGAGGAGAGGGGAAGGGGGTGATGGCCAGGGAGGAGGGCTCTTGGGATGAGCACTGGGTGTTACACTGAAACCAACTTGACAATAAACTATAAAAGAAAAAGAGAGAAGTGTGATGTGTTGAGGTGCCGGGGTGCCTCTGTCCATTGAGTGTCCAACTCTTGATTTCAGCTCAGGTTCATGAGGTTGAGCCCTGAACCGGGCTCTGTACTGACAGTATGGAGCCGGCTTGGGGTTCCCTCCCTCCCTCTCTCTCTACCTCTCACCCACTCTCACTCTCTCTGTCAAAATAAATAAATAAACTTTAACAAGGGTAATGTCTGTATACTACCCATTTTTGTGAAATTGCTAATTTTTTGTAAATATTAATATTCCGGCACAAAATAACTCTTTCTGAACAATGTGGACTACACATTGACTCAGAGTTTATTTTTCCTGACCGGTTCTAATCTAAATTTTAAAAATGTATCCCAGACTTTCCTAACCCCAAATTTTATTTGTAGCCTGTATTTATATATCAAGCTTCATTCACTATAAGAAATTCCATGTATTTGCATCACAATAAATACCCTCTAACTACTATATTGTTACTACTTTCTTAAACTGATTCAACTTATAACTTGAATTGCTCACTTTCATAAGTTTTTATAAATTATCTTATCTTTTATGAGTTCCTGGGTGGTTTTTGGCAGCAAATTATATAAGGTTGAATCCACAGAAATTACAGCAGTTGGTCAGACTTCCACTGCCAGCCAAGATGGGTTACTAGGAACTGGATTTATTTCCTGTCTGAAACAACTTTATCCCAGGTAAAGTACATAAAGAAATAGCTTTCGAGACATTAAATATCAGTCAATGAAAGATAGGAACCCCTGAGAGGTGGTAATAAATGAGGGAAGTCCCACAGTTGCCCAGTTTATGACCCAGAGAGGATTTACAGACCACGGTGTGAGGAGAGGCAGCCCAGGGGTCTGTCTGAGTTGAGATGTTAGAACTGGACGTCTGCAAAGTCCAAAATGTGTGGGCACGGCAGAAAACTGTAGAGGGAAGAGCTTGGAGAAAGGGAGGGAGGTAGAGGGGGAGGGAGGCAGGGAGAAGAATGGGGACATGGAGAGGGAGAGGGAGGTGGAGATGAAGGGAGAGAGAGAGAGAGAGGAAGGGGGAGGGGGAGAGATGAGGGGAGGGAGAGGAAAAGGGAGAATGGAGGGTGAAAGGTGGAGGTGGAAAGAGAGGGAGAGAGAAGGAGGGAGGGAGACGGAGGGAGGGGAGAGGGAAGGGGAGGGAGACAGAGGGAGGGGAGAATGAGAGCTCCAGGATCTGTGGTGGATTCTCCCTCTGAGTCTTGAGCTGAGTCCTGGTCAGGCATGCGTGTGAGGAAACTTCCGGAAGACAGGAAAACCCACGTGCCAGGTTTAGAGCAGACAATACATGGAGCCTGGCCAATCCAGAATCCTTCCTGTTATGACCAGCCAGTGGGAAACCCTCCAAATTCATGAAGAACCGAGGAGAGTTCTCAGAAGGGGTTGGCCTTGTCGGTGCAAAATTAGCCCAGACTCAGGGCTGATCTGGTCCTGCCTAAGAAACCTTAAAAACAAAGCTCAGATGGGAAAAACTGCTCACATGTAATATAAACGTGTGTCGGAACAAAGCTCAGTAATGTTGACAAGAGCTCCCAACAGGCACAAACCACCGTCTGTGGCATCCAGTCAAAGGCCGCACACATGCAAAGAAGCAGCAACGCACAACCCGTGGAAAGAAGAAAAATCAATCAAAACTGAATTAGAAACTGCACAGATCATATAATTAGTAGGCAGGGATGTGAAAAGTTGTTGTAACTGTAACCCATATACTGGAGAAGCTACAGGAAAGACTGGACACAGAAGCGGAAACAAGGAAAGCACAAAAAAGATAAAATTGAACCTCTAGATATAAAAACTGTGATATTAGAGATGAATAATACATTGTCTGGGGTGAAGGACAGATCAGATATTGCAGAAGGAAAGACCAGTGAAACATGAAGACATAGCAGCAGAAACTACTCAGTGTGAATCAGGGGTGGAAGACTGAAAACCCGAGCAGAGCATCAGCGGGTGGGGGGGGGGGGGGG
>PJEM01004481.1:29895-48790 GCA_004023845.1 Helogale parvula | reverse complement strand
AGGAAGTCAAACTTGGCTGGAGAGAGAAGACACATTGCATACCGTGAAGAAAGAACAGAGTGCGAGCCGGAGGAGAGAGGAACGTATAATTACACAGTATCAGTAGAGCCCTGGAAGAAACACCCTCACACTGGAGGTCTATAACCAGCAGGGGGCGCCTGGCGGCTCAGGCGGCTAAGCGTCTGATCATGATCCCACAGCTCGGGATCTGTGCTGACAGCTTAGAACCTGGAACCTCCCTGGGATTCCGTGTCTCCACCTCTTTCTGCCCCTCCTCTGCTCTCTCGCTCTCTCTCTCTCTCAAAAACAAATAAACATTTAAAATTTTTAAAAAGAATTTTATACCCAACAAAAGTATCTCTCAAAACCAAAAGGGAAATAAACATTTCTGTAGACACATAAAAGCTGAAAGAATTCATCAGGAGACCGAACTACACAAAATGTGGATGCTTCTTTCAGGCAGAAGGAAAATGATGCCAGATGGAAAAAAATATCTGCCAAAAAGGAACAGAGTGTCAAAACTGATGATAACTTGGGTATATATAAAATATTATTTTCCTGTCTTTAAAAACGCTGAGACTGTAGTGTGGGTGTGTAATAAATGCAGACGTGAAATGCAGGACCATGACCGCACCACGTCCGGGAAAGGAGGAGCAGCAGTCTACACCCACTAGGTCCTCCTACTGAGTGTGAAAAGTGGTAGAACAGACATAAAGGTACAGTATTTACTATAAACCCTAAAATAACAACGTGGATTCACAGCCAATCAGCCAACCAAGCAGATAAGATGAAATCGTGATCAACACAGAAGGAGAGAGGTCAGGTACGGCCTCGCGGTGGTGGAGGCGGGGGACACGTGTCACCGGGTCACGTCCCTGTTGGCAGGAAAGGAGAAGCAAAGTCCTCAGTGGAGAGGGAACTTTCAGGTGTTCGCCCACTGACGGCCGTGACTCCTGCCAAGCACCGACCTTAGAACAGATGAAATAGACAAAAATCCTGCCCCCGTGGAGCTTAGCTTCTAGGGGCTTCGCCAGACAATCACACGCTGATGGTGAAAGGGGGTGAAGGGCAGAGAAGCCCCCTCCTCGCTGCTGCCAGGGGTGTGCGGAGGCCGGGACGGGGGCCGTGCGCGGGGCTCCTGGGGCTCCCGGCGGTCTGGCCCCGGCAGTGGAGAGCACGGGCCGGAAGGTGTAGTGACGTCCGAGAGACCGGGAGGCGTCGATGCATGAGTCCTCGCTCGGGGGGAGGGAGGGCCTGGAGGAATGACGGAGCATAGCGGGCGCCCCTGGGCCCCCTGGCGTGGGTGGGGTGACTGTGGACGGGCTGGGCGGCCTGTCCTGGGTCTCCCTGCACACGCGTCTCTGAGCTGGACCAGGGGAGGGGTGGCGGCATTGGTTTTGTGAGGACAGTGACAGGTGTGCAGGCAAGAGAGGAAAGCAAGACAGGGATGGTGGAGATGGGCTGTGACATCAAGGCTGGGGAGGGTGGCAGAGAGGACGTGGGACAGCGAGGACCCAGGACGGTGCGGAGGGAAGGAAGCCAGTGCCCGACGGAGCGAGCTGGAAGCGGCAGGTGGGGGTGGCGCCTGGGGTCCTCACGGCTGGGACCCGCGGGGCTGCCAAAATGGGAATGACCAGGGTGGCTAACGGACATGAGAACCCAGGCGTGGTGGCATGGCTGAAAGACCGGAGACTGGGGAAAGGTGACCCATGAAAGGGGAGGGTCTGTGCATAATGACCCCCAAAGGCTGAAAGAGCCAAAGAAAAAGGCCGACAAACTCAGCTTGGCAAGAAATGGCTTATGTGGGGGAACTAGGGACAGAGGCGTGTCTTGGGGCCACAAGACAAGTGGGTCTCCAGAACCCCACCTCCCACAGCCACCCCACCCAGGCCCACACGGGAACAAGTGGGTCCCAGTCAGATCCGGAGAGCCGGTCAAGGAAGTTTCTCCCCGAGAGGGTATGCAGGGGTGTGGCGAAACAAGGAAAAGAGAAGAATGTAGGGGGGCTTGGGGGAGCTGGGCTCAGGGAAGCTTCAGAGCACGGAGCGGCCATCACGGTAGATCTGTCCAGGCCGACACCGGCCAGGCCACCAAAGGGAGCCCGAGTCTCAGGCAGGAGCACGTGTAAAGGTCCTGAAAACGGGAGACTTAAGAGAGAGAGCCCTCTGGTGAGAGCGGCAGTGAGCCAGGAGCTGGAGCATGAGGCTCCAGGAGGAAGCTCTGTGGGGGAGGAGGGGGGCCGGGGGGGTGCAGGGGTGCAGGGAGCAGGGTGAGCTCCTTCTGCAGGGGCATGCTGGGAGAATTCCGTGGCAGCGGGAGGACCCCCACCGCGCCTCCCTGCTCCCGCAGCCGGCACAGGTGCAGGAAGGGAGACAGCCCCCACCTGAGATGCCTGCAGGTGCCTGAGTCCTGAAGGGTCACGGGCACCATGGGGTCGATGCGGCCTGCAGGCCAGGTGGCGGTGCTGAGACAGGAGGGCTGGGCAAGGGGCTCGGGGACCCTGCTGGGCACCCAGAGCCAGAGGCTCCTCCTCATTCCTGCTCTGGGGTCGGGGCTCTGCAGCCAGGAGCATGCAGATGTCCCAACCAGGAGACTGTGCGGCGTCATCTCTGTGCACACACAGCAGAGCAGAGATGTGCGTCCCTTACGAGCAGATACCCTGAGTAATAATGACACCGGTGTTCGATCAGCAGACAGCAGGTGCCACAGGCCGGGCCCAGGGCTGGGGTGGGCACGCATCAGCGCCTTGGATGCCCACAGCAAACCTACCAAGTCGGGATGCCCCTCGTTTCGTAGATGAGGGACCCTGCCTCCGGCATTATGGCAACTTGCCCCAGCGACTGTACCTGCCCCCCAGACTCATCTCCTCCCTCCCTGAGGCCTCCGGCTCCGGGTACCCCCCCAGGAGGCCATCAGTCGTCAGAAACCCGGGCCCGGTCATATTCCACACTGAGCCCCTGAGCATGTGAGCCCTGCGCAGGGGAGGCAAATCCAGCCTCGGCTCAGAGAACCTCGTCCAAGAGCCCCCCGTGGTCCAGGCGGAGAGCCGGAATCCGTCTTCCCAAGCTCTGCTCAAAGAAGGCTTCATTATCTCCGTCTCAGGAGAGCCACGAGGAAGCTCAAATAAAAGACCGGCAGCGAGAGTAGCTTCCGGAACGGAAGAAGGAAACAAACACAAGAGAAGACAGGGCCCTGGGAGCCGGTGCAGATGAGGACATCGGGGGAGCGGGGCGGGAAGGGCACGGAAGGATGAAGAAGCGGACACAGCAGGGTGTGGGGTGCCCTCCCCCCTCCCGTCGCCGCATCAAGCCACGCCCGGGTCGCGCCTGAGCCAGCCCGGTGACAGGCGGACAGCAGCGCTTGGTCACACGGCCTGCCTCTTGCCTTTCCTCAACCCCATTTCCTCCAGGACGGGGAGCTCATCAGATCTGCACCACCAAGAGATTTTGGGGTGAAACGGAGGAGGAAGTTGGGGACACGGGGCAAAGACGAGACGGCTTCATCCCAGTGCTTTCGGTGATATTTGAGCAAGTCAGCCGGGGCTCCCGTGAGCGCCCGGAGACGTGAACGCATCACGTCGGTCCCTGCGCACACTGACCGAAAGCAGCCGTTTACCATCGTCTGGCTAGAAGGAGATATTAAGTCCCATTTTTGTTGCTCTGAAAACCATTTTATTCAAAACTCCATGGGTGCAGGCAGCCGGGATCTTAGACGGCGGAGCGGCCCGCACACTCTGGCCCCTGTCGTGCGTGGCCAGGCCCCGGTCCCGCCAACACACCTGGGCAGCCGTGAACTCACGCCCGTCCTTGCGTCTCCGAGAGCAGCCTGCCACCTCACCTGGTGGGGGACCCACGGTCCCCAAGCCCGGGCCTGCTTCTGGGCCCTTCTTTCTTTCTCCCCTTTTGTGATCAAAGTAACTTAAAGAGTGAACCATGACCTTGTATGGCTCCACAGAGAGCATTTCAGATGAACAACCAGCTACCAGAGGCTTCTCCTATAATTAGAAACTTGGTCTGTGCACAGCTCACATGTTGCAACACCTCCCCTCAGACATTTCCGGGAGATGAGGGTGATTCATATTAAAAGATTTTAGGACCATTAGAACGGATGGAATTCAAAGAATTAAACCTCCAGACCATCTACACCAACATAGACACTGTGAATTTTGTGTTTCAGTCCAAAATTGAATTCATGAAGCCCATGAAAGAGCAGAGATAAACACTAGACGTTTGCACAGCCTTCAAGTTAGTAACTTAGAGTTGTTCTCTCATAATGTAAAAAATGCACTGATTTGTACTTCCATTGAGTACAATTAACAGCCCTCCACGGGATACGATTTTGAAATAGCATTTAAATTGTTTCCATTGTGAAATCTCGGTGGTTGAATTTCTGTATTTAGCAGGGTCTGTAATCATGGCTTTGGCTGACATTTATGAACGGATATCAGAACCCCAGTCAGTCCAGAAATCCCCACACACTCACCACTCGTGCTCCGGACGGCATTCCTCGGACACTTGACGCAGACAGTCCTCTATACCTGATCTTGGGTCACAGCCTGAGCCCAGGAGCGGGGCCACATACACTGTCACCAAGCAGACGGACCATCTCAGAGACCGTGTTTCATCTGGAAAGTTGAACGGGGCATCTCCGTTCATCGGAGGCAGTGAATGCCCAGCCCTGCCCCCGCCCCCCCCATGTCGACTGCTCTCTTCTGACCCTTGGAGGGACCAAGACACCAGGATCCCGTGGCTTGGCTTGCCCTCTTGCAGAAAGCCCACCGGAACTGTCCTGGTCAGCATGACTCCCACAGCAAGACCTGAGCAGCCCAGCCTGAGAACACGACCTGCCTTCAGGGGTGGTGGAGGACAGAGGTGTGCGGACCAGGGATGCGGGGGACCCACCCCAGACGGGCCGCCGAGGGAGAGCCGTGCTACCGATGCGGCCGCTGTGGGGGCAAGGAGGGTGCAAATTTATCCGGCCCCAGGAATCAAAATCAAAGGAGACACCTGGCTCAAAATCATGGGTGAGATTATCCACAGTGTATTACTCAAGGTCCACCCAGAGCACCCCCCTGACCAAATAAAGTGTCTACCGTGTTGGCGGCGCTGTCTCTGGGGTCGGCACACAAGACCGCATCCGCCAGAGCCACCCGCAAAACCAAGAGGTGCACAGGCGCAGAGAGCGTGGGGCTGCTCAACAGCAGGTGTTCCCTGTGACCGTGGTCCCTCGGGTGTAGCCAGGACACCTGATCCGAGGCTCAGTCACCCTCCAGTTGAGTCGAATGTGTGGCCTCCTTATCAGTTTCATCTCAGGAGGAGATTCGTGAAGATGTTTGCAGCCTGAGGGTTTAGTGGGGTGGGGGTGGAAGGGAGTCGTCTGATATTCTCAACGCCGAGGGGTGATACCCGGTACTGCCCGCCACAGCCTAGGAAGCGCCATGCAGTTAGCAGCCGTCAGGGCCACACAGGCACAGGGAGGCCGTTCCTTGTCCCGTTCCCCCAGAACCCCGGTGTGGCACACAAGGTCCTCAAGGCTCCAAGGTCCCAGAGGCCCAGGGCGGGCGCACGAGCAGGGATTCTAGCAAGTTCTCTGAACCGTTTCCCGTATAGGACAGGGGCCTGGGTCCTACTAAAGGACCATTTGGAACCACCCCCAACTTCTCTCTTCCCTGCTACCTGGTCTTAATCTCAGAAAAGAAACTGAGAACTTCACAGTATTTCAAGAAGTGTCAGCATAGCTCTGCTCAAACCGCTCAGGACACTGCAGTCTGGGACCTCGTGAGGTTTGCCCCGTTTCCCAGTTCCCAGCGGCCTGGCTCAGATTCTTCCCTAAGACTAAAATTCCTCCTGAGTTCGGGGTCTCAGGCTTGGCCCAGAGCCACCCGGCAGGTGTGGGCGTGCACCCCCACGCACCCCCACGCACCCCACGTACACACGCACGCATGCACACTCGGGCCAGAACGATCCCTTCAAAACCCAAGTCGGACCCTGTCCCTTCTCTGCTCCGGACGGTCTTCTCTGAGAGTTAGGCTGAGATCCGCACAGCGGCCTCCCTAGTGCCGCCCGTGCTGGGCCCTCGGTGCCTCTCCGCCTCGTGCTCAGCGGCGCCACAGCCCCCCTGCGGGTCTCACGCACAGTCTGTTCGCGCAAAGCCCCCAACCTTCCTGTTTTTTCTGGAAAGTCTTCGCTCAGCTCTCCGTTTGGCTCGGTCTCTCCCCTCCTTGCACGCTGCTCCTGATGATCCCATTTAAAAATCTCCCCGTAAGTCACTACTCGTATCGCTTCCCGGCCTTGTGTTACTCATAGAACTTGCCACCTAACGGAAGTAGGCGATTTATTTATTGTGTTTTCTGCCTGTTCACCCTGCCTTGAGGACAAGTTCCGGGAGGCATGGTTTGGTTACACACACAGGCACACACCCACACACGCACACACGTGTCACACATGCACTCGCACGCACATACACATACACAGAGACTCATGCACAGACACGCAGTTAACTCCTGCCAGAGGGATGCTTAATGTTCACAAATGAACGCCTGTTGAATGAGTGAATGAAAGGACATAATTTGTAACAAAAAGCAGGATCACATGCATATAAAGTTGTGTCTCTTCCTATCTTTGTTTAACACCGTATCAGGAGAGTTTCCTCATGTCCTTCGTATTCCTCACAAATAACACCTTCCGTGTCCGTGACCTGCTCCGTCACCCAGGCGAACGTCATTCAGCCACTTCCCTGTTCTGGGGAGCTTGGATTCCTTCCCCCGTACAAGTCACTCTGCAAACAAGACGTCCCTCCCTTTACTGTGTATTTGTGGAGTGTCTGCCAGGTGCCGCGCACGGTGCTGGGGACGCAAGCGCAGCTGACACCCGGCCTTGCCGTGGGGCCCGCGGGCAGCGGCAGGAAGAGAGGCAGGAACTGAAGCGTGCGCGTCGGAAACGGAGACGGCGTGCACGCCCCAGCGCACAGTCAGGATTGTTCCGTCCGCAGGCCCTGAGCTCTGCTCATCCTTTGGGTTTTTCCTCTTTGCTGCTCAGAGAGAATCTTTCCTTGTGACCCAGCTTGAGGTTCACCGACCTTTATTCGGCCAGCTCCAGTCTGCCGTTAAGCACCGCCGGTGAAATGTTTATTCAGATTCTGTACTTTTCAGTTCTCGGTGTTCTGTTGTTTTACGTCCTCTCTTGCAAATGGGATAAAGTGCAGCCACCGCTGTCCTGAAAATCTAAACCGGTTGCTGATTTGCTGTAGATTCCTTGGCCGGTGCCTGCAGGCATGAGAAGCAGGAGAGGAGGGTCATGCTGGTTGGAGGGGCACCTCCCTTGCCCACTGACGTGAGAACGAGGCTGGGGGAGACGGGTCCCGCCTGAAGACCGCGTTGGTGCTGCCGTCACTTGGCACGGTCACCTGTCCTAGAACGTGCTCCTTGCACGCTCTCTGACGTGAAAACAGGCAGGAAAAACAACGAAGGCGACTGACACATGGATTGTAATCTATGGACCGAGTGAGGGTCGCCGCCTGGTAAGTGTCCCGCTCAACCGGTCAAGAACGAGGCTTCCGCCATCAGTGCCCTTCAGTCCCGTGCAAGGGCCCCGTCCTGGGGCTGTGCCGACAATGGCCTCAGATGTTAGCGCTTCTTGTGACGATGATGCTGGCGGCATTTCTCACACGTAAGATGGGACCTGCGTTGTGCACATTTCTCTATGAACCAATATCCTGGGCAAGAGAATACATTGATAATGGCTTAGCTTGTGATTCGGATGTGCAGACAAACATTTCTAGAAACCGTAAAAACAACAAAGCCGTGATAAGAAGACATGAAGCACACAGAAACCTGCAACGTGAAAGGCAAGAGAGGCTGTGTCACCACCCGTCAAACGGCAACTTAATGGTACTGAAACCGCCGCAACTTTTCAGCCATTCTCTGGGCTTCCCGTTCAAAACTAGCTTCCTGACTCAGGAAGGCTGTGGTCATTCTTGTGACACTAGTCCAGCCCCGTGCCGACGGCTTCAGCCCACGCTCGGGGACCTCAGGACGGACGTAGGAAGAACTTCTTACCCAGAGCCCAAGCGGAACAACGCCTCTGCGCCGCACACCGCCCACACCCACCGCGGCCATCCAGGCGCCGGGACACCGGAAGGTTCTACAGTTCTGGGTCAGACTGTCGCAGCCCAGACGAGCAGGCCCCCCAGACTACTTGGTCTCTCCTTCCAGATAATTCTCCACCGAGCGACCTCAACACTCTGCCTCTGTCCACCGGGATCCTTAAACGTCGTAAATGGCATCTCTGTCTTTTTAAGATAAAACCAAAACAGAGTGGGTGGTTTTGGCAGCACCGGAAGGGAGACGCATGCGATTTCCAAGGGACTAATACCCACTGGCCCTCCCACCTTCCCACAAAGAGCGAAAATGCCTTTCAAGATATGAATGCTTTCGAATTCCCCAAAAAGAAAAGGCTGGTTAAGAGGACCATTTCCCTTTTCTATTGTTTAAAGAACAGAATATGTTTCTTTTTATCCTAATATAACAGTTAATGCAATAGTGTAATAAAAAGCAGATATGGAATTTCTTCTGGAAGAGAATTTCAAAGGGACACAATCTCCTTTTGAAAAGTTGTGATGACTTGAAGTCAAACCCGCTGGATGCGCAGGGCGAGCTGGCGGTTAAACCCGCCGACGCCGGCCACAGCCCTGCCCCAGTCAGCCATGGCCCTGCCCCAGCCAGCTCAGCGACCCGTCACCGGCGGGACTCGCCACCTCTGTCATCGGAAAGCGCCAAGCGAAGTCGCCTGTGAAGGTTTGAGTGTTGCTTGGCCAGGGCCATCCCCGTGACTTCTTTCAGGGCTCCATAAATCAGTTCCCGTCTTTCCCGGGGGCGCAGGAAATTTCTCTGATAAAAATTCATTGATGTTTTCAGTTTTCATCATCTTTTTAAGAAACTGCCCTGCAACATTTATGAAGCCCTCATGTAACGGAATGCCATGTTCTTTATTTCGCAGCGTGAGTCTGAGGAGAGAGCGGCCTTGGTCCTTTGATAATAAAAAGCAGAGTTTTAAACATTGAAGAAAATTAGCAAAAAGCACATTGGGATGGCATATTAGTGTTAATGGTATAGAGAGGCAATTATTTTTTACAAGAAAAATAAAATGACCAGTGATTCTCAGACTTGAAGAATATGTGGATTCCTTTAAGGAAAAGCAGTTTTTATGGTGCCCTGCATCTCCTGAAATTCCTGAAATGGTTTGTATGGCAACGCCACGCGGATGTGCCCGAACATTCACCAACGCGCTGGCCCTTCGTGATGGCTCTTACGTGACAAGAAGGGAAAGGAAACATGTGTAATAAGAGTAAATAAAATAACAGTCACTGAGGCCCCACGTGGAGCATCAACTTAATGAATGGTTGTTATTGGGCTGAAAGCCACCCGCCTCTTCCAAAGATGACGGGCCTCCACACGCGTGGCCGTCTCCTTGGGTCTGCACCCCCGAGTGTCCATGTGTTCATGGAAACCCGCTTCTCTCCACGGTGCTCACCGAACCCTGGGGTCCGGGCCCCCCACCCCCGCACGAAGGCACTGCTCCCTCAAGGGCTGCCTTTGTTTTTCTCTCTGTCTTCAGTCATTAAGTAACAAGTCCCCCATCAGGACGAGTGCCAAGTTGGTGCTGAAACCTGTGGGTCTCTCGTTTGTAAGTCGGCCATCGGTTGATTCAGAATATGAAGGAAGTGGGTTTTATTATTTTTTTAATGTTTATTCATTTTTGAGAGAGTGCAAGCAGGGGAGGGGTAGAGATAGAGAGGGAGACACAGGATCCAAAGCAGGCTCCAGGCTCTGAGCTGTTGGCACAGAGCCCAATGCAAGGCTCGAACTCATGAATCTCGAGATCATAACCTGAGCCAAAGTCAAATGCTCAACCGCCTGAGCCCCCCAGCCCCCTGAAGGCAGTTCCTAAAGCCGGCAAGAGGACACCGCTGCAGACCCCGCTTGATCAACACGGAGTCACTGCTGGGACATCATGACTGCAGGACCTGCCTCGAATGTGACTGTGGCCGCGAAGTCTAACACACACACACACGCACACACACACACACACACACACACACACACCCCACGCTCAGTCCGCCCGGTATCTGTCTCCCCCAACCCTCGTTCTGTGAGCTTGAACTCTTCCTAACCTCAAGGCAAAGAGCCCTGTTTGTCCACCTTCCTCTTCTAGGGCAGAAATGGACAGGCCACCGTGTGACAGTCAGTCTTCTGCATCCGCTTGGCTAGAAGACGCCCAGAGAGTGGACAGAGCACCCTGGGAGTGTCTGTGAGTGTGCTTCTGAAGGAGAGTGATAGTCGACTCAGAGACCAAGTCAAGAAGACCTGCCCTCATCTTGCAGACAGGCATCATCCAAAGCAGGACAAGATGGGCCCTCCATCTTCTGCCACGGACAGGGAGCTCCTGGTCCAGCCTTCAGACTCTGGGATCCACACCAGCACCCCAACCCCCACCAGTTCTCAGGCCTCTGCACTTGGCCTGGATCACACCACCAGCTTTCTTGTTCTCTGGCCGTAGACAGCATATCATGGGTCTTCGGGGACTTCGTGGTCACATGATACCAGCTCCCAAAGTAAATCTCTAACGTGTCTGCGTACCTACTGCTTCTGCTCCTGGAGAGAACCCTGACCGGCACACGTCAGAACACATCGGCGCTTACATATTTGAAATGCAACCAGGAAATGAATCCGAATGCAGTGGAACAAGGGGATAGATTCTGGGCGTACACGAGTCCTCTCCTTCCCGCCCATAGGGGGAAGATGTGGTCTATCACCCTGGCAGACGATGCGGCAACATTTTCTTTTGTTTCCACAGAGGCTGCAGGCTGGCCCATTGCAGTCGTGCGCTTTGCTGATGGGCAGAATTTAACTCCGCGGTCTCTAATGAATCTGCTTACAAACTGTCGTTTGGGAGCAGGAAGCCTTGCCCCCAAGTCATCTAACCCTAGAAGACTCAAGGCCGGGGATGCAGACGGGATGGGGCAGTTTCCTGAGGGGGGCGTGTGGCAGGAGCCTGTGAGGGACTCGTCTTTAGAGGCACCTCACAGATGCCCTGGGACAGGCTGCCCAGCCCTACAGCCTGGGGTGCCTGCAGGGAAGCAGTGACATGGGTTCCCCTGACCCCAGGTGTTGGGGTGCCTCACACACCTAACTCTTGTGCCCAGGAGCCCCACCTGCAAACCATAAAAGAGCAAGAAGATGACCTGGGAGAATTTGTAACGTCAGAAACTTTGGTAGATGTTTGACCGAATGTGTGATGTCGAGAAGACCTCCCTCCGCAGGATGACGGTGAGCACGGGTCTGGGATAGCGAGAAGTCTGGAGAACAAGCGTGCTAGACCGGAGACAAAGCTTGTCTCTCGTCCACCAGGGAAATGATGGCGTGGAAGCCGATCTCCGTGGTGCTGACTTGGTCTATCAGCAAGTCTGGACTAGAATTTATGACAGGGTCACACACGAATTGTCTTTTTGTTGTTGATTTACAGCTTAATTGCAGGATGGTTAAACAACACGGTTCACATGGTAGGAATTCTCTGAAGTCGGCTGAGACTCGCTTTGGGCTTAATATGTGGTCAATGTTTGGAAATGTCCCATGCGTTCTAGAAAGAGCAAGCGCGTCCACTCGTTGGGAGCGATGCTTTATGTTGGCCGGTGGCACCTACTCCTCTCATAAAGTTGGTTCAATCCTGTCTCCCCTCCCTGAGAGCTCTCCCCTCCGCCTGTCGATTCCTAGGGGGATGGGTGAAAATAGCCATTTAAGTTGGTGGTTCTTGTCTCTTTCTCTTAGTTCTTCCAATTTTTATTTTATACATGTTAAAGCTGTATTATCAGATCACACAAGACTAAAATTATTATATTCCCCTGCTAAATTGAACATTTTACTAATATTTATTGACCCTCTTCTAGTAAGTATCTTTTCTTCAGCTTTTATATGGTCTAATTTCACATAATTTAAGACAATATCTTTACCTTTCTTTCTTAAAAAAGAACTCTAGAATGTTTTAGCTCTGATCATCCCCTTCCCAGTGTGAATGCTGTTGGTTTCATTAATATACTGCTGTTCTGTTTCCTTTCATGCCACAGCCTACAAATTATTATTGTTGTTGTTGTTGTTGCTGTTGTTGTTGTCATGGTTACGGTCAGCGTTCAGGCTCACCCGTGTGCTCACCACTCCTTGGTGAATCCCAAGCCTTCTCGAGCTGTTCTCCTTCCTGAAGCACGTCCTTTAGAATTACTCTCAAAAAACTCCAGTAGTTGAATTATCTTTTTTTTTTAGTCTAAGGAAACTTTAGCACAACTCATTCTTGGAACGTATCTTGGAAGATACTCTAGGCATAGAACTGTTTTTAGGTAGGCCTCATGTCATGAAGCCCGACATGGCCACGAACTCGTGAACTTGAGATCAAGACCCGAGCTGAGATCAAGAGTCAGATGCTCAACCAACTGAGCCACCCAGGTGTCCCGAAGACACAGAATTTTAGATTGGGGATTACTCTCATTAAATATACTGAAAGTGTTATTTCAGTGTCTTCGGGCTTCTTTTGTTGTTGAAATGTCCACGTTTCAACAAGTGGGAAACACAAACCGTGGCTCTTGAGGCGATCTGTTGTCTCTCCATCTAGAGACGCTCCCTTTGTCTCTGGCGGCCCTAAGTTCACCGTGATGCTGCCAGCGTGGCTTTCTATTTTCATTTATTGTGCTTGATGATCACACCTGTGAATTAGCCCTTCACCGGTTATGGAAAACCCTCAGCAACTCTCTCTCCAGTGTGGCCCTTCCTCTATTGTCTCCATATTGTCTTTCGCTTTCATAATTTTCACCTCTTTCAGAATTTGCATTCTATGAAAATTATTCAGATTGATCTTCTAATTCACTTAGTTTCTCTTCGGCAGTATCTAATCTGGTGTTTGCCCTATCGACTGAGTTTGATTTCAATTGTATTTACAACATTTACTAATTTTATTGGTTTTATTTTGTATCAACGTGTTTATTGCTTTGATAGTTTCTTGCCATAGCACTTTCAACATTTTCTTTACTTCTTGAAACAGATAAAATAAATGTATTTTATGGTCCAACATCTGATAATTGCAACATCTTTAATCTTTGTGGGTCATATTCTGCAATATGTAGTTTGTGATAACTCTAACTCCTGGTGGCTAGTTTCTTTGTGTGAACTTTGCTATTTGAAAGTGAATGCATGCTCCATAGGACTTTACTGTTGAGGCCTGGGTATAAAGGTCATTCCCCTAAATTTGCATACTCTAGGTGCCCAGGGAATTGACCCATCTGAGACTTATTTAAACTAACTGTTTAGCTCTCTTTCTCCACACAAGGAGTACCATAGTGCAAACTCCATCCCAAACTCTTGTGAGTATTGGCTTTAACTCAGAAATTCTTGGAGAATGCTTTTCCTTCACTTAGATCAACCCAAAGACCATCTCTTCATGGGCCAAGCTGTTTTGTTTTTCCACCGAGTTTTACCACTGAAGCAGCACTCTTCAAGGGTTCTGACTTTGAGGTTTTCTCATTTGACTCCCAGCCTGGCTCAGTCACCTGGGTGTGTGCTCCAACCCTAGGCAGGTGCCTTATCAAATCCAGGCCGTGAGCCTCCAGGGATGGGCAGGAATCCCCAGCAAAGGATCATCTCCAGCAACTAGTCTACCCCAGTTCTACACTTGTCTCAGGCTCGGACAATATCCTCTGTCTCCACTAGCCCAGCCATGCATACAAAAAGCGGTTTTCTTTTCTTACTTTGTCCAGTGCTTTGGGCACTCCGTGGTGGGGGTCTCTCCAGACATGGTAATAGAATGAAGAACCGCTGCTTCTGTGTTTAAGCCTGACTCCGCAGCAGAGACCGGCCCTGCAGCCAGTTTTCCATTCTGAACGTTTCTCTCTTTGGTTTCTCTTTCCTCATTTTTCCTTCTCATTAAGAAATATTGCCCCATTTAGACACCTTGTTAACCAAGCTGGGAACCTGGGGGTCCCTGGCTTCTCCAGTGCAGCTGGAGCTGGAACCACACGGAGCTCTTCTCCTGTCTGTCTGCCCCCCCCCCATCCCTGCTGCCGCAGCCTCATCTTCTGTTGCTGGATGAGCTCCAACAGCATCCTAACTGCCCTCACTTCTGGCTCGGGGGAAGCGTTTGCTGCATCTCTTCTGCCAGTACCGCCTCTTTTGCAGGACAATGATGTCCAAATGTCAGGTGGCAGAGAATGGCCGCCCCCTGTGAGCCAGTAGGTAAGCCCCGGCTTCTGGGGTGCCGGAGGCCGCTGAGCCCCACTGTCCTCATTAGCCCTGATGGTTGGTGGCTGTCCTTGATTTCATGACTTAATTCATTTCTTTCTTTTCTTTTCTTTTTAATTTTATTTATATTTAAGAGACAGAGAGAGAGTGTGAGCGAGTGGGGGGAGGGGTTGCAGAGAGAGAGGGAGACACAGAATCCCAAGCAGGCTCCAAGCTCTGGGCTGTCAGCACAGAGCTCCACACGGGGCTCAAACTCACGAACGGGGAGATCATGGCCTGAGCCGAGGTTTAACCCACTGAGCCACCCAGGCGCCCCGAATTAATTCATTTCTACATGACCTTCCGTTCGACGAGCGTGCATCCCTTTGTCCAAAAAACATCATTTTGCTCACTTAGGTCTTCATCTCCTCTTTGACGAACGCACATGTGCTGAGCTCCTTTGAGGCACAGCCCTGGGGTGGGGCTTGATGAGGCTCCTGAGCCAGAAGCTCCCTGGTTTCAAGGCTGAAACTGTAAGAACTGAAGAAGCAGAGCCGACGGCATGAAGGAGCCGTAAGGTTACACGTCGCCCGGAGACGGTTTTACAGAGCGCAGTTTCAGACATAATTCACGCCCTTAGTGCACACCGATTACGCTTGAAGGGATTGGTTGGGCTTGAGGCCATATTTCACCGGCAGCTTAATGAACACACGTGACCCGCGGTGGGTGTTAGACCAGCACAGATGCCGGCGAGGGAAACCGGGGCTCGGCCCCCGGCCCAGTTTGGACACTTAGGTAAACCTCATTCTCCTCACTCGGAGAATTCGGAAATAGTGCCCCTTTCAGAGCGGTCCGCGTGAGAGGACAAGTGTAGACAAGGGGGCCGGAGCTCTGGTACACAGTAGGTGCTCAATAAATGTCACTGCCTCCCATTTTTCTCTGACTTCTTGTTATGGACAGTAGCTGGTACATCTTTTTTCTAACTGTGTCCATTCAAGGTCCAAATATAATATAAAATTCCAAGATGGAGGAAAAAACCCATACCCCGTAGGCATCTAATCCCTGACGAGGCAAACATCCCCCTTACCAGTGTTTGCCCATTATTTGCTATTGTACTGCAGCCTGGGGTACATGCCGTCCATGAAGGGCATCCAGGGGCGCCCGGGGGGCTCAGTCGGTTAAGTGTCCGACTTCGGCTCAGGTCATGATCTCATGGTCTGGGGGTTTGAGCCTTATGTTGGGCTCTGTGCTGACAACTCAGAGCCTGGAGCTGCTTCCGATTCTGTGTCTCCCTCTCTCTCTGACCCTCCCTTTCTCCCACTGTCTCTCACACACACAAAAATGAATAAAACATTAAAAAAAATTTTTTTTAAATGCATTCGGTGTCCCTGGCATCATCAGGCAGAGCCTGGGATCCTGTGTGTGTGTGTGAGTGTGTGTGCGCCCACGTGTGCGTGAGTGTGGGCCCCCGCACGCGCGTTTGCTCTCTCATCCTCCCCCACCCCACTCCCTCCGGCACAGCCGCGGCCCCATTAATCACAGCGATGTCACCTCGTAAAGCTGCCAGCCCCTCCCAATGTGCCGAGCTGCTGTGCAGATTTACGGAGTGACATCTGGGTGACGGCGGCCGCGGCCGCTTTGCGGGGCCCGCAGGTGTCCCCCTGGCACCAGCGCAGCGCCTGGCGGGTCTGCGACAGCGCTCGGGCCATCGCCTCGCGGTGTCGCTCACCCCCCGGAGGGCCGCGGGGCAGGACGCTTCGTGCCTCACTTCCTGGGTCGCTGGCCTTCTTACTTGGTTCGAAACATCATTTTCTAAGATTTGACGGAAAGACTATCCAGGGAAGAGGCATATATTTAAAAGGTAAAAAGAATGACAGTCACACCTGGGGAGTTCATGGACAGGGAGGGAGACAGCATCACAGGGAGGTCTCAGAAGGACCCAGGTTACCCCCGGGGTCAAGGTCGCCGAACTCCAGGGCTACCCGGGGCCTGCGCCCCGCCTCCGCCAGTCCGGCCTCGGCCCTGGGCTGCTCCTGACCTGGTCGACCCCAGGCAGCTGCTTCTCAGCCGTTTCCCAGGTCGGGGACCCTGGAACTGCCTAGAGGGGCAGACCCGGGATTGCCATCCCGATCTGCCAATGGGGAGACTGAGGCACCAAGCGGCAGAGCGTGAACACTGGGGTGGGGTCTGGCTCAGAGGCACCCCCGAAGACAAAGGCCTTCACACGCGGATTCGCTACCTGCCTCGCCCCGCAGACCGAGCACCGCGGAGCCCGCCCTTTGAGGCGCTCAGGGAAGGTGGCAAGTTCAGAACTCCCTGCGGACATCAAGCGGGGCGGCCCGTCACCATGGCCCGACCCCTTGCTCAGGGGGCCCTTACGGTCAGCGCACGCCACGACTCTGAGCACAGCACCCACCTGGCAGGTGTCACACGGGGCTGCACCAGGAAAGCTGGCGGGGGGAGCACGGGGGTCCCCGGACTGGGTCCTCACCCTGGAGGCAGGCAGGGCACAAGCTGCCTCCAGGCCCTGATTGCAGAGACGCCCTCACAGACAGGCAGGTCTTGTCCTCGGGAGCTCGGGGCCAGGGGCGGCCACGCGGCCGTGCTGGTCACACCTGCAGGTGAGCGCGGCCAGGTCCTGGGGCTGTCAGGACACAAGCAGACATAGTGTCCCCAGTCACTGGGCGTGAAGGCGGGGCCCTAGGGGGAGAGACGGCCAAGCTGAGGTCTGAGTGTGGGAAGAGCTGTCCACACAGGAAGGAGCAGAGCCGGGGGCGGGGGGGGGTGCTGTCAGAGCCCGAGTGCTGGGCCAGCTCCGTGCGGGAGGAAGTTGAGGAATTCAGCCTGGCTGGGAGCAGAACCAAGGGGGTGGGGGTGGGCAGTGGGAGAGGGGGCCGTTCTGTCGTCCCAGGGGCACTGGGGAAGGGGGTGAGGGGGACAGGAGGGGACCCACCCTGCGTTTGGAGGAGGCAGTGGCCCACAGGCTGGGACGTAGGCTGGAGGCCCGGCCGGGGTCGGGGGCCACGAGGACACAGCCGGGGCAGCACGGCTGGATACATCGGAGGTAGGGGCGTGAGTGCTTTCTTCGAAACTAGGAAGAGCCTGGGCAGCACTCGGATGGGAGGAGGTTTGGAGAGTGGGGGAGGGCCAGGATCGCAGGGCCGGGGAGGGGGGCAGCGATGTGAGTGGCTCCCCAGCCACAGGGTGCCGCCTGCCGGTCCCCCCCGGCGCACCTGTGCCTCCCAACTCCATGCAACGGCTCTGAGCGCGGACCCCGTGCCAGCCGCCTGGCCTCACACAGGCCAGCTGGGACCTCGGGCGCCAGGTCATCCTGAGGACAGGGACCAGGCCAGGATGAGGGAAGGGCCTGTCATGGTCACTGTCTTAGCTCAGGAAGTTGTGCCTTCCTCCCCTCGGGAAGACGGCTGCAGAGCTGAATCCCTTGGCCAAGCGAGCTCCCCAACCACAGCTGTGGGGCCGGGCGAACCAGCTCGGGGCTGCCGGCTCCGGTCTCCTCCCTGGTTCCCAGAGGCCCCTAGCCCAGGGCTCTTGTGGCATCTCTGACCCTCGCTTAACCTCGGCTGTGCCGGGATTTCCGCTGTGAGCCTCCGACGTGCCCGAGGGACGGTCCCTTGAACACAACCCCGGAGAAGGTCTGTGGATGGGGTGACCGCAGACAGCAGGGGAGAGCCCTTCTCCCTGTGGACGGTCACTGAGAAGCCAGTGAGCTCGGTCTGTGCGGGAGGGTGGAGGGGGACGGGACTCCAAGACAGGGGACCAGGGAGCCCCAGAGAGCTACCGCTGAGCGGGGCCGAGCAGCACTGGGCCCGGGGAAGTGTTGGGAGGCAGGGAGGCTGAAGGGGAGGCTGTTTCCTTGTGGAGGAAGGAGACCCGGAGCCCCAGCAGACGGGGGCAGAGGCGAAGGAGGACGGGAGTCCCAAGAGTGCAGAAGGAGAGTGACAGAGGCCATGGTGGCCAGGTGGGCTGTGGGCGCTGGCTTGGGAGGTCCAAGAGGTCCCAAGGTCAGGGCCCCGGTCCCAGAGGGTGTGGACTGAGAGCCCAGAGCATCTGCTGGAGACGCGGAGGACGCTCCCACCATAATCGGGACCCTGGGGACACGCGTGAACAGGAACGTGGGGTTTTCCCTGTGGGTCGTGCTGGTCTCTGAAATTCCCGACTTCGAGAAAAGCCTTTGTCATGACAAGGCAGGTTTTCCCCACCGATCTCAGCCCTGAGCTCAGCGGTGTGTGATCTTCTGGAAGTGCCGGACCCCGCCTGCGCCTTCCCGGCCGTCTTCCGGGAGCCCGTGTGTCGTGGGCCCTCGTGAGCCCCTCGGACGAGTCAACGATGAGTCGTCGCCTCGTAGCCAGACCGGAGGGGGGGCTTTCACGAGCCGGACTTCCCGCCTGCTTGTCACTTAATTTCTTGGTGTCCGTTGTTGCGTTTGTGGCCCCCGAACCCGCCAGCGGCCTCCTGCACATCTCATTAGCCCGCCTCACTCGCCTCCAGCCCATTAATCAGCCTGTTACATACAGGACTTAACACCACGCAGAGCCATTTATCTGCGAGGCCGGCCTTCAGGCCCCGCCGGGCCCCCCACGGCAGGTGAGGGAACCATTAACACCTCACCGTGCAGCC
>PJEM01004481.1:0-29795 GCA_004023845.1 Helogale parvula | reverse complement strand
AGAGAGTCAGTGGCTGCAAGCATCACAACTCTCTGCTGGTCTCCGGACCCCAGATCTAGACCTTTCCATGGCACTGCACCAGCTACCGGCCCGGCTGGGCGAGGGCACCTGGCTTGTCCCCTCCTGGGCTGCTGCTGGCTTCTCAGCTTTCTCCAAAGGGTCCAGACACACGGTTTGCCGGGTCTGGTTCGCCATGACCAAGGCGGCAGATTGTATTTTTCTGAAGACGCCCATGGCGGTGCCTCCCGCTGCATAAGCTCTTTGGCCATTGACTCTGTCCCTCTTCCATCTAAATGTAAAACCGTTCTTCCCACTTGGGGCCTGGACTGGCCCTGGGGCTGCTTTAGACTCTCTGTCTGCGTGCGGTCATCTGTTCGGAGCACCTGGTAGAGCCCAGGCTGGTGACATACTTTTGACGCTGGCTAACTACTTCTGCTCTGTTCCGTGGCCTCACTGTGTTCTCGGTCTGGCTCAGCTGAACAGCCAGCAGCGAGAGCCACAGCCCGGGGCGGAGCAGTCCATGTTGACCCACACCTGGCAAGGCCCGACACTGGGCCCCCCCAGGGTCCCCGCGGGCACTGTCTCTGGACGTCTCTGAATGTCTGGCAGCTCCACTCTTCCCCTTGAATTCAGACTCCACCTCATCCTTCTTCTGTTTTGTGTGGAGTCCAGGGTCGTGATTACGCATTTCCACCCTCTGGGCTCCAGGGGACCCAGCGCCTAGTAGAGCATGTAGCACATAATTCGGTACACTGTGTGCCGGCTGGAGGCCCATTCCTCCTGCTTCCAGCCCCGCGGCTGCAGCCCTTCCTGGCCAGGCAGAACTCTGTCCTTGGAGAGACAACAGAGGGGAGAGAAAGGCAGGAAGGCACTTGGGAAGCTAGGGGTCAGGAGATGAGGAGGTTTCTTTTTGGCTCTGTCACCAGGACCTGGGGGGACCTTTATCTATAAAGTTTAGGGGTCATGGGGGCCTCGAAGGATCCGGGATTCTCCATGGACTCATTAGTTTATCCACTCAGCAAATATTTACTAAACGCTGAGTTTGTAGAAGCTGGGATTTCGGTGATAGAAGGCACCATCCCTGCCCACACTGAGCTTACAGTCTGGAGGAGGCCAGCGTTAGAGAACGTAGTGGGGGTGTGATCGAGCTGCAGAGAAAACGACCGAGGCTAAGGAAGCAGTGGAGAGAGACTGTCCCTCCTCCTCTGGTAGGAGAACACAGGGTGACCTGCGGAACGGACATTCTGGGCTCGTTCTGCAGCATAGGGCGGGAAAGGTAATCCACGGAGGAGAAGCAGCAGGTGCAAAGGCCGCAGGTCTGGAGTTCGTGGAGAGTAGGAGAAAGAGAGATGCGGGTCAGGTAGGCGAGCAGAGTCCCGTCGGTCAGGATTTTAGATTTTACCCCAAGAATGACTGAAGCTCTGCGGGTTGTTGCCAGAGGAGATCGGATCAGCTCTCTCTGGGCGTGGACCACAGATCGGAGGGTGAGCGAGGGGGCGTCCGTAGAGCAGTTCGGGGGCCTCCCAGAGGTCAGGAGGAGCGGCGATGTGACCAGTGTACCTAAGAGAAGGATAGGGGGCAAAGGAGACCCAGATTTCCACCCCCCGCCTGCCCACCGCATGACCCTGGAGAGACCTTACCTGTCGCAGGCCCCTCCTTGGTCCCATGGCAACAACCACTGTCCGTTTAGCTCCATGGAGTGGGGGTGAGAGCAGACAGAGCAAGAGGGCTCTGCACCGGTGACCGCAGACATGGAGGACGTGCAGGGGCAGGATCCACGGGGTGCGAGGGGGACACTCATGGAGACGGAGGAGCTGGAGGGGGAACGGAGCTCAGCTGTAGGCTGTCGGGCGGAGCCCCCGTGGGTCCCCAGGCAGGACGTGGGCAGGTGGAGCTCTGACTAGTCAGGCAGGACCCTTACTGAGGGGCGGTGAGGACGGTTGCTGCCGTGACAGCAGCACGCCCCACGCAGGTGTCTGCACCCTCCGCTCGCGCAAAGCCCGCTCTGCTCCTAGAGCTTCGAAAACTGGACACCAGTTCGCAGAGATCACAATGTCGACGTGGCTGTAGCTTGACAGATGTCAGCGGAACTCTACTTGGCCGAGAGACATGGAAACCATGGGTTCTCTCTAAGGCCTCGCACCGGGAGCAGGTACGGCAGAATCATTTCTCTGTGGAGGAAAGACGGCATCTTTACAGAAGTTCAACTCTGATGTCACTGTATTTGTTATGTGTCGTGGGCAGAATACGGCGGCACGCTAGCATGAAGGAGCACAGAGGAAGACCTCCACTTCCCTTCCTGGGGCGGGGGGGGAGATAACTCTCCAGTTTTATTCATCAGACAAGGTGATTTGATCAGCGTTTGAGCGGCTCACAGACATGATCCGGTTCACAAGCGCTGGGAGCTCTCCCAGTTCCTCCTCTGGGTCCACCAGCCCAAGATGGCGCCCACCAGGCTGTTCGCCCAACTCAAGAAAGGCATCTGCTCTGTCGCCAATGAAGCTTTTCCAAATGTGTAAAAGCTGAGCGCGGAGTTGGAAGCAGGGAGACCGAGGGCCCCACACCAGTCTACCCAGAACCCAGCGGGTGACCCTGGACCCAGCCAGCCTCTGCAGCCTGGCTCCTCAGGATAGAAGGACGATGACCTTGGACCTCCCGGGAGGTGGAAAGAGCTCTGGAGGAAGGGCTGGGGTCGTGCTCTAGGGTGCCACACAGACTTATTGATTCCTACGTGTTTCTAATTCCTTTGACACCACGACTGAATCTTCTTTTAGATGTATATTTTAATATTTTTAATTAACTTACAGTAAAATTCACTGGTTTGGCATACAATTCTGTGGGTTTTGATGAGTGCAGCCACATAGCCACGACCACCGTCAAGACAGAACAACATCCCAGCACCCAAACTGCTACCTAACGCTGTTTCACGCTCGCTTGCTCTCGGCTCCTATAATCCTGCCACCTCCCGAAAGTCATATAAACGGCATCACACAACAGACAGCCTCCGGTCTGGCTCCCGCCACCCAGCAGAGTGCACTGGAGATACATGCAGGTTTTTGCGTGTATCCGTCGTTTGCCCCTTTTCATGGCGGAGCAGTCGTCCATCGTTTGGATGGACCGTGGTTCGCTCCTCCGCTCACCAGCTCGGGTTGTATCTAGTCCTTCGCTCTCACGATGAAAGCTGCCACGCACATTCACATTCAGGCTTTTGTGGGCTTGCGAATTTTCATTTTCCTGGGATAAACATCCAGGCGTGGACTGCTAGGCCATACAGCAAGGGTGCATTTAACTTCCTTAGACTTGGCCACTGAGTCCCAGAGCCGCTGTGCCGTTCCGCGTCCCTACCAGCTGTGAGTGTCTCAGCTGCTTCATGTCCTGAAAGTTGTGTGTTGGTATGTTTTTTTAATTTTTGCCATTCTCGTGGATGGGGTGGTGGTGTACACACACACACACACACACACACACACACACACACGTGCTCGAGCCCCTCAGGGTGGAAGTAAGGAATGGGGTGAGCAGGGCAAGAGGCAGACTCAGGCCTCCATGCCGACAAGAGGAGATCACTGTCAAGGTGAGACAAAAGTGAGAGGAAGGGACCTGTTCTATGTAGTAGCACACTTGCCTGATTCCATGAACCATGACGTGAGAGCATCTACTTGAACACTTGCCCCAGGCCCCCAACATGGTCTGATTTTTACTTCAAGGAAAAGTTAATGCAGACTTGGTTGGTTTTGAGAAGACAGAAATCCGGAGAGTGGAAGGGACTGTTTGGTGTTACTCTGGCTTCGCTCTGCCTGTTCGGAAACGCAGCGGCAACATCGCGTCCTGCTCTTCGCCCATCGCGGGGAGCCTGGCGGACCTCACTCGCCGTCAACATGGAGCAGACCTCCTCCTGTTCCAAGGGCCTTCAGAGCGCTCTTGGAATCAAAGTCAAACAAATTAGAATTTCCAAATACGCAATTGGCTGCCAGAGTCTGGGTCTAATCAGACCAAGAGGGGCTGACGTAGAAAGACCTGATCTCCCTCCAGTCTCCAGAGCGCTGTCTCCAGAAAGACTCTTAACATTTGGCTTAACTGGGATCCACCAAAGAGACTGCAGGTGTGGGTCACCCAGCCCAGTGCATGCGCCCAACATGGTCCGATCCATTCTTGACGCCCTCACAGGAGCCCAGACAACCTCATATATTTAAGAGAAGATAGGTCTGCGAGCAGGACCATAGTAACTGTTGCTCGCTCAGATTTTGAACAATGGTTCCTTTCATGGCTGACAAGCTGTCCTCCGAATCACCCCTGCTCCCACCAAGAAGCCGACACCTCAGTTAATCTCCAACAAAACGGCAAGGGTTGCAAAACAACGGGTCCAATTTTCAGTTGCCCCTGACTGCCAAGTGATATTTGAGCAGGTCTGGTCTGCAGGGGAGGAGGCCGGGAGCGGGTCCTTGCAGACTGGGGCCCCCTCTCCCCCGGACGACGGCGAGCTGGAGATGGGCTGTGGGGTGCTGGCTCCAGCAGGATCCGCATCCTGAGAGGGCGCGCCCCGACGGAAGGGGTCCGTGCAAACACTGCTTGACCAGAAGGAGGATCTCAGAGGCACCCGCGGTGCTCAGCTGTGCTTCCGACTCTTCAGTTCCAAGGATAACAAGGCTCAGCAACGGAAGCCAGGAAGGAGCCCTGCTCTTCAAAATGCCAGCGCGTCAGTGCGTCCAGTTGCCGTTTCCCAGGAACTCCACGGAGCTGCTCACACATCCGCTGCTTCGTGTGATTCCATGCAGTTCGGGTCATGTTCTTTAGGAAAACCGTGAACAAATACACAATGAGAAAGGACGCCTGGAGGAGCTCGGAGAAAGACGGTAACTGAAAGTCTTGTCTTTAAGTCCAAAGCAATCAGAAGAAAAGAACTTAAAACAACGACAGCAGAAGTCAAGAAAGTGAATATAAGACATCAATAGACAAAATCAACAAAACCGAAATCTGACTCTTTGGAAAGACCGATAAATCTGGCAAGTCCTTAGGTTAACAAAGAAAAAGGAAAGGAAACACAATCACCAACCTCAGACGTGGAAAAGGCTCATCTCTAATGATCTCACGCACATTAAAAGGATAGAGAATTATCATGAGCAGCTCTACCACAAACTTGATGCCAGGATGAAATGGATCACTTCTTGGAAAACTACCAAAATCCACACAGGAAGAAATAGTGTGGATAGACCTGTAACTACCAATGAAAATTAATCAATAAATAATAATCACATAACAGCACCAGACCCGGACCATTACACTGGTGAATTCTACCAAACATTTAAGGAAGAAATATTGTCAATTTCCTGTGCACTCTCCCAGAAAGCAGCAGAGGAAACAGTTCCAATGCATTCTGTGAGGTCAATATTACCCACATCCCAAAAGCAGATAAAGAATTAAAACAAAGAAAAACGACAGAAGAGTATTTCTTATGCATACATGCAGAAAGTCTTAACAAAATATTAGCAAATCAAATTCCACAATGTATCAAAGGAATTACACACCACAATGAAGTAGCATTTACTCCATATATGCAAATTGGCTTAACACTGAGAAACCAGTTCGAGTAAGGCCCACACCAGTAGGATGAAAAGACTAATGACAGATCGGGAGAAAGATGTTTACAAAACTCTGGTCTGAGCTGACCTCCAGACGCCTCCAGCCCTCTCCTCGGCCGGGCCGTGCATCAGGGGTGAGGCCTAATGTGAACCGTGGACTCTGCGAGTTTATCAATTGTAACAACCGTGCCCACTGCGGTTCAGGGCACTGACACTGAGGGGACCATGCGGTGGCAGCGAGTCTATGAGAAATCTCTGTGCCCTCCTCTCGGCTTTGCTGTCAACCTGAGACCGCCCTAACAGACAAAATAAAAATAAAGGCTAATAAACTATAAATTAAAATTTTAAAAGAAAAGAAGGAGGAAGGAAGGAGAAAGGGAGGGAGGGAGGAAGGAAAGAGAAGGGAAGGAGGGGACGAGCATATGTCAAAATGACAAAGGAGCCACTGAAAGTGTGCCCAGTGGCCAAAGCAGGAACAACGTGAACAAAAAATAAAGTAAAATTGGATTATAACCCAAAGTATAAAACAAATATCCATGAATCCATAATAAGTGACTTAAAATGAAAGAGTAAGAAGAGACAAATGTGCATCATAGTGACTTCAGTTAATGATACTCAGGGTGTATTTGAAAGTTACTAGGAGTAAGGGGCGCCTGGGGGGCTCAGTCGGTTAAGCATCAGACCTCGGCTCAGGTCTCGATCTCGCGGTTCATGGGTCCGGGCCCTGTGTAGGGCTCTGTGCTGACAGCTCGGAGCCTGGAGCTGCTTCAGATTCTGTGTCTCCCTCACTCTCTGCCCCTCCCATGCTCTGTCTCTCTCTGTCTCTCAAAAATAAACATTAAAAAAAAATTTTTTAAAGACAGTTACTAAGAGTAAATCTTGGAAGTTCTCATCCCAAGAAAACACTTCCGAAGCTCCGTACAATGGCAGATATTAACGAGACTTATTGTGGTCATGCACAGAATACACACATCAAATCATCGCGGCACACCAAGACGAATCCGAGGCCGTATGCCAATCATACCTCAGTGCAAAATAAGTACATGTGGCAGAAGAGCCAAATCACCATTGAGTGCAGAATGTCAAATTACATCCATAGATGCCTCGCTCCGAAGGGGCAGGTGGGGGACAGGGGGGCAGAACTCCTTGCTCCTGAAGTGAGCACGGTGCACGGGGAGCCCTTCCAGAAAGGATGTCAAGAAAGGGAAAAAGGAGAAACTTCATGGTGGACAAACGGACCAAACACTACTTCAGCCACGTGAGCAAGGCCGTCACCACTGGTCATAAATCACGTTGGTAGCTGGGCATCCGGGGGGCTCAGTCGGTGAAGCTTTCAACCGCGGCTCAGGTCAAGATCTCGTGGTTCATGGCTTCGAGTCCCGCATCGGGCTCTGTGCTGACCGCTCAGAGCCTGGAGCCTGCTTCTGATTCTGTGTCTCCCTCTGTCTTGCCCCTCCCCTGCTCACGCTCTGTCTCTCTGTCTCTCTGTCTCTCTCTCAAAGATAAATAAACATTTAAAAACAATTTTAAAATCATGTTGGCAGCATGCACTCTTGATGGAAATGGCACTTTTTCCCTGTGGGCCCCCCGCCCCCACAATCACATTTACCAGCTGCTCGCGGGCTGTGCGGTCTTCCTGCCTTTCGTCTGAAGGTCGCCACAGGCGCTCCCGGCTTCCAGTGCGCAGTGCACCTGTGGGGACAGCTGCAGGGACAGCTGCGGGGACACCTGCGGGGACATCTGCGGGGACACCTGCGAGCCGGTGTGTCCTTGCTGCTTCATCAAAGATTGTTCTGGAAACTTGCTGAACTTCGAAGTGTGACATACTTCCTGCAAAGGACACGCATATTCTCGTCAACGTCCGTAGGAATAGAGACATAATTTACGCTCAGCAAAGTGCAGGAATCTCAAGTCATTCGTTCATCTCAATGAATCTTACAAACGAATGAACTCCCGTCACTGATACCAGGCTCCGGAGACGCAGCCTTGTGCGTGAGCGTGCATGGGTGCGCGTGAGCATTCGTGTGCGTGTGAGACCTGCCAGCTGGAGGCGGAGGGCAGGCTTTGTACCCCCTCTGCTCTGAGCTGCGGGCACATTTCTGCTGTGCCTCCAGCTGCGCGCCACCCTCTCCAGCTGGTCTGTGTCCTGCCCATGGAAGCCCATCCTGAGTGCTCCCTGGCGACGCCTACATTGATTCAACGCCACTGTTTCCTCAGACACAGAACCAACTTCCTGAACTTACGTTTTTCCAGTAAGGAGGCTGATCACAATTGCCAGATCATCTTAAAAAACAATCCTATGCCTTGTAGTGGGACCTACCTGACCCCGGTCTCCTCTTCCAGAGAGCGGTTCCCACGGCGAGGGTGGGGGAGGAGAGAGGATTATCACAAGGCAGACTGCTGAGCTCCACCGCCAGGCTTTCTGATTCCGTAGGTCGGGGGTGGGTTTGCATCTCTAACAGGCTCCCAGGTGACACTGGGGCTGCCTTGGGGGGACCACCCTCAGCCTCCATGTCCGGGGAGGCCTGGCTCCCGCCTCCTGGGGGTGTCACACCAGGAGCTGCGGCGCAAGGAAAAGCAGGCTGTGCTCAGCCCCCCACCCTCAAGACCCTCCAGGAGGTCCCCCGTCTGCCGTCTTTACTGACAGAGGAAGGAGTCCTTCCCAGGACTCAGAGCTTCCAGATCTTTCCACCGGCTTGGGCACCCTTTCCCGGACCCAGGGCTCTGGCAGACCTCCTGGACAGTGAGGGCCTGGGGCCCTTACAGAGAGGCTCACAGTGTCGTGGGTGAGCCACAGGCTTCGGGGCTGAAATTAAGGCATTTCTCGAGGGGGCTTGTGTGCGTTCACACAGCTCAGTGGAGACGAGGTGCGGAGCGTGGGGTCAGGCCCTGGCAACCGCCCCACTTGGAGAGGCTGCCCTCGGATGGTGAGACTGTGGGTGGGGAGCTACGCTCCAAGCAGCCCCTTGGGATTCTCTCTCCCTCTCTCTCTGCCCCTCCCCTGCTCACTCTCGCTCTCTCTCAAAAAAATATAAACAAACTTTTTTAAAAAAAGATAAATCATGTTTGGAGGGCAATCAGAGTGACTGGACTTTGACCCGAGCGTGTCTGACTACCGGGCCCGGTGACCTCACTGGACAGTGACATCTGCGTGCCCAGAGGCTCCACCTGGCGGGACGTGTGGACACCCAGGGCGCCAGCGAGAGGCTTCACATGATGGACATGCAGCGCGGTGAATGTTGTAGTTTCTAGAAATTATTCCGGATTCGTGGGTCATAATTCAAAATCCTTGACCCACTTCCAAGCAGGCGAGAAGAGCCCGTTATAAGCAAGCATTCCTCTCTCCTAAAGAGAGGAGCGGGGCAATGTTTGGTGGTTTTTAATTTGAGAGAAAGAGAGAGAGAGCATGTGTGTCAGCAGGGGAGGGGCAGGCAGAGGGAGGGGGAGAGAGAGAGAGAGAGAGAGAGACTGAACCTTAAGCAGGCTCTGCGCTCAGCGCTGAGCCTGACATGGGCTCCATCCCCAGACCGTGAGATCACAACCTGAGCCGAAATGAAGAGTCAGACACTCAACAGACCGAGCCCCAGGCGCCCCTGGGATGATGATCTCTAAGTGATCCCCCCCACCCCCCGGGTCCATTGATGTCCTGCTTGGTGGCGTTTGCTCTTTTGAAGTGAAATGACCTCCCCCTTCTGAGACTTCAGTAAACTCGAACGTTCCCCTGGGCGCCCCCCAGGGAGGAGTCTCACCTGTCTGTGCCCCGTGTTCCGGAAGTGCCCTGCACCTGTGAGCAACCCGACACAGAACTTCCAACTAGACCCTTAGCAGCAGAATTTGCTGAAGAGGGGACGGGAGAGAAAATGAGGGGCTCTCCCGACCCTGTGTCCCCAGGCCTGCTGGCTCCTGGTGTCATGGCCCCTGTGGGAAGACAGCCCCTGATCCCTGCACACCGTCAGGTGCCACTCTGTCACTCTGTGTCACTCAGGGGAACAGGGGCCACCCAGGGAGGGCCTCCCTCTGTGGCCATCCCCCTAAGGAAGGGGAGGGTGAGGAAGGCGGGTTTGCACACAGTGGGGGACAGAAGGTGACAGTGCAGCAGGTGCAGAGATGACACGGAGCCGTGTCAGGTGGGCCTGGGGCCCGGGTTTCAGAGTCTCCCAGAATCCGCCAGGAACGCTGGTTCTTGTCTGTCCCCAACGGTGACATCTTGGCAGGTCACCAACCCTGCTCAACCTGATCGGTCACCTGTAAACCAGATGTTGTCATGAGAATCAAGCAGCATACTACTGTCTCAAAAATTAGATACCAGCTGTATGCACACCCCCACAAATAGATGCCAGCTGTATACACACCCCCACAATGAGCCTAAGTACTGTTATGCTCAGAACTGCGGTGAAGGCCTGGGGGTCTCTCCAGGCTGGAGTTCATGTGCAGGAGAACGTGAGGGTCCTCCCAGCCAGTCCCCTGTGCCGACTGCGAGGACACTCAGGCACTCGCCGGAAGTTTGCTAAGTGAAGGAAGAGCGCCCCGCACCCCCCGGGGAGAGCCCCACCCTCCTAGCTCTGCCTGCGTGTCCTCGTCCCCACAAGATGGGGCTGCGTCAGGCCGGAAGCTGCGGAACGGTGACAGTTGATGCCCTGGATGGAGAAGCCCCCAGAATCCTACATCCTGCCTACAATGTGAGGGACCCACCTTGGGCTGTGAGGGACACGGATGTCCCCTGTGGACGGCCACCATGTTGCCCCCCACGGGACCTCTGTAATTCGTCGAGGGACAGCTCTGCTCTTGGCGAGGGGCTTTCGGAGCACCCTCCAGGCGGCCAGTCCGTGCCCCCCGGGCCAGACATGGACCCCACAGCACCTCACGCACCCAGCTCAGGCCGCCTGCGGCGCACGGGGTCCACGCTGACTTGCCTCCTCCCCTAAGCGCTCCCGCCCCTGCACCCCCAGAAAACCTGCCCCTTTCCTCGGGCACGGGTGCTTCCTGCTCCCCCCGTCCCCCAAACACCCCCGCCTCCACACCCTGCTTTCGGCTGAGCCGGACAGCCGTCCCCAGGCAGCAGTGACAGCTTGGCCACCGGCTGGCTGAAGCCACGTCCGCATTGACTTAACCAGTGAGGGGCCGGTTCCGGACGGTTTGTTACAGGAACAGCAGAGGCGGGGCCGTCTCGGCCTTGGCCTCCCACACCTTAGTCTCATGATATGACCCCAAACTGGAGGGACCTGGGGACAGTCAGGAGCCGAGGTTGCTCTGTTACCGGAAAGCTGATCCTGAAATACACCTAAGCAGCTTTCGAGCTGTAGCCACCCCCTAAGGGGACCTGGGGGACGTCCCCGTCCCATCGGAGCAGGAAGGCAGGTGAGTCACCGTCCTGGGCGCCTCGCAGCACACGGGAGCCTCTGTCCTGCAGGACACGGAGGCGGTGAGACCGGCCTCGAGAGCCGCCCCTCCAAGACCCCCCGGCCGCCATGGTCCCGGGAGCGCCACAGCGGCCTGCCAGACTCGGCTCAGATAGATGGAGCCCGCCGCCACCGTCGGCTTGGGGGGTGCAAGGGCCCTGGGGTACAGCCCCGCCGCCGCCGGCTCTAAGGCCAAGGCTCTGTCCTCTTGCCTGAGCACAAACCGCGCTTCGCTCCCCGGACCTCGCTGGAAACCCATTTCGTCCGAGGTCCCTCCTCTCTTCGGAATCCCCATCCCGCCCACCCACTGGGCACGTGGTGCTGAGCCCCGGTGCGTAAACATGCGCCACACACCTCTCTTCCAAAGAAAATAATCCGCTAAAACACAGCCCCCCGACATCTCCCCTCTGCTCCGCCTCCCCCGCTCCGACGCTCCGCACGCCAGCCTTGACCTTGACGCTGCGGACCCCTCTCCGACTCCCACCCTGTCCTCCGAGTCGCTTCCACAGAGTGAGCGTCTCCACCTGCATGTCAGAGGGCTCCGCTCCTCAGATGCGTCAGCCTGAGAAACAGCTTACCTTCCTCTCAACCCGCCTCTCTCCCTGCCTGCCCCTCCAGGAACACACTTCCGGAAGAGCCGAAGACGTGCCAGCAGCCCAGGCTCTGCTCTCTCCTACTTCTAACACCCAGTACTTATTTGGGGACGAAGTCTTAGTGATTCTTAAGCATTTCTTTTCTTTTAAAAATATTCCCTTTATTAGCATCAATCACAATCCATAGACCTCAATACCAGGTTCTTCTGAAAGCTGAGTGCTAAACAGTAAATGTGTTTTCTCATTTTGGACTTATCTTACTCTGCCCCAAAATATTAGTATGTATTGTATGTAGCTGGGCCCACTTCCATGATCAGCCCGGATATGTAAATATGGGAACTTGGTTCCTCCTGCTGTGTATTCAGAAGCAAGGCCCCACAAAAATAGACCCAAGTAAGAACGATTTTATAAGGAATTATTTTATGCACAAAAGGTTGGCTAGTTCAAAAGCTAAAGTAGGGATCGGACTAGGGGGGCCTGTGGGCTCAGTCGGTTGAGTGTCCAACTCTTGGTTTCAGCTCAGGTCATGATCCCAGGGTCATGGAATTGAGCCCCGTGTCCCCCCTCCCTCTGCCCCTCTCCCCCATGTTGGCTCTCCCCCATGCACTCTCTCTCTCTCTCTCTCAAATAAAAAAAATTAAAAGTCTTCACTCGAAGAAATATGTTTCAAGTAGGGATGCGAGTAAATAAGGGATATTTTCATCTAGAAACAATTTATAAAAAGTTCTAATCCATAATTGTTTTTTCCAAAATGGTTTCCAGAAGAGGTAAAATCTCAACGCCAGCTTCAAGATACTTTTCCTTCTGCCCATGACGCAGTAACTAGAAAAAGACTTCCCCTCCCGGTAGAAAATTGGAGAAACATATAAAAACACTTTCTTAAAAAGACATTGGGCTCAGGCTGTAATCTCGGGAGAAGGGGAATGCGTGTGAGCAGCGGGCCTCATGGTGGCTCTGAATCTGCATCTGGAGGCGGGTTCTGAGCGCAGAACGCAGCCCGGAAGCCTTGCTGCATTGAGGAGCGAGACACCAGAGCTCCAGAGCACGCGTGTGCAGAACCTTCGGAGACAGGCAGAGAGAAAGGAGCGACACAGAGAAAGGGCCGCAAGTCTCAAAGGCGTCCCCTGAGGCCTCTTGCTCCACACGAGCTCTTGCGTGGACGGTGTGGCTCCATGATGCAGGCGGGAATTCTAGGGACTCACGATCAGAACAGTCCCCAGAAGGCACACAGCGTCCGGGGTTCTGATCACCCAAAGCGGATGGGACAGCTGGGGAGTAAAGGCTCACTGAGAGCTTCCCCAGCAAAGGTTTTTAACAAGCCGCAAAGTATTAGGAGGATTCACAAGTAACTCAAGGGCCTGACAAACAGCCTTCACTCTTTACAGGGGGAGAACACAACCCGGTGCTCACAACATGTGCACGATGTCCAGCAACGGACCAAAAATCCCTGAACACGTGAGGAACCAGAGACACGCAGTCTCTCTCCAGGAGAAAGATGAGTCAGGAGAAATAGGGCAACCATAGGATTACGGAATTAGAAGAGGTTTTCTAGCAGCTGTCACGGGTTTGCCCATGCTGCTCAGGGATCTAAAGGAAAGTATGAGGAGAGAGATCAAAGAAATACAAACAAATAAATAAGATAAAATTTATAGCTACGAAAAAGACAACATCCAAGAGGAAATTCTTAATGAGATTATCAGTAGACTCAACATTTCAGAAATTAGATTAATGAACCTGAATACATCACCATGGAAATTATCCAATGAAAGTGTCAGGGGTAAGAAGACCCAAAGCAAATGAGCAGAGCCTCAGAAACTTGAGTCCACGTCGACCCATCTAGCATGTGAGTAGAAGAAGGAAAGGAGAGGGGAGGGAAAATAATGTCTGAAGATATAATGCTTGAAGTTTTTACAAATTTGGTATAAATTATAAACATGTTATAAATCCATAGATCAAAACAATATCAGTAAGCCCCAACCAGGAGAAATAAGTGTATAATGACGTGTGTCTATCGTTACAGTATCATGGAGTCTTCGCACTCCCTGCACACCTGCCACGCCCCATCCATTCATCCCTCCCCTTCCCCTGCCCCGACTCATCTTTCTGTTGTCTGCATCATGTCGCCTTTTCCAGAATGTTGTACAGTATGTAGTCTCTTCAGATTTCCATCTTCTAACTTGTAATCTATCACTTGGTGATGCGCATTTAAATTCCTCTATGTCCTTTCATAGCTTGTTAGCTCATTTCCTCTTCGTGTTGATTAACAGTCCGTTGTCTGGACGCACCACTATCTACTTTTCCATTCACCTCCTAAAGGACATCAGGGTTACTTCCAAGTTTCAGCCACTATGTACAGAGCTGCTATAAATATCCATGTGCAGGGTTTTGTGTGAACACAACTTTCAGCTCCTCTGAGTAAATGCCAAGCAGTGCAATTTCTGCATCACATGGGAAGAGTCGATTTGGTTTCCTAAGAAGACGCTGAGCTGTCCCCCCAAGTGGCCGCTCACCTTTGTATTCCCACCAGCCGTGAGCAAGAGCTCCTGCCGCTCCGCACCCTCAGCCACATCCGGCCGTGTCCGTGGTGTGGATCGGGGCCAGAGCGTAGGTGTGCAGAGTACTGCTCTAGTTTGCATTTCCTGACGACACGTGATGCCAACATCTTTTCCTATGTTTATCTGCCATCCGTGTGTCTTCTCTGGCGAGATGTCTGTCAAGGTCTTCGGTCCAGTTTTTAATCGGGTTGTTTATTTTGCTGTTGTTGAGTTTCAAGGGTCCTCCTTGTGTGTTTCGGAGATTAGTCCTTCATCAGGTGTGTCCTTGGCAAATATTTTCTCCCAGGCTGTGCTTTGTCTTCTTATTCTCTTGACATTGTGTTCCGGAAAGCAGATCTTTTTGACTTAATGGAATCTAGCTTGTCCATTATTTCTCTCATGGATCGTGTCTGTGCTGAGGTGTCTAAGCAGTCATCTCCACACCCAGTGTGTGTAGGTTTTCTCCTGGCTTATCTTCTAGGTGTTTTATATTTTGGGGTTTCACATCTCACTGGAAGGTGTGGTCCATTTTGAGCTGATTCTTGTGAAGGGCGTAAGGTCTGTGTCTAATGTTTTTGCGTGTGAAGGTCCTGTTGTTCCAGTGCCATTTGTTGAGAAGACTGTCGGCTCCGTCATGTAGCCTTTGTTCCTTCGTCAAAGATCAGTTGACCGTATTTATGGGGGTCTGTTTCTGGCCTCTTTATTATGGCCCGTTGGTCTATTTGTCTGTTCTCCTGCCAACACCACACTGTCCTGATTACTGTGGTTTTACAGTAAGTCGTGAAGTCAGGTAGTGTCAGCCCTCCAGCCTTGTTCCTCTTCAACAATATTGTGTTAGCTATTGTGGGTCTCCTGCCTCTTGGTGTAAACTTTAAAATTAGCTTGTCGATGTCCACAAAGTAACTCACTGGGATTTTGCTTGCACTGGGTCTATAGACCAACTTGGGGAGAACTGATAGCTTGCTAATATTGAGTCGCCCAGACCCATTAACATGAAAACTCCCTCCCTTTCTTCAGGTCTTTGAATTCATTAATCAGTTTTGTAGTTTTTCTCATATAGATTTCATACATCTTTTGTTAGAATTAGGTCTAAGGATTCCGTCGGGAGGGGGTGCTCCTGTAAATGGTACTGTGTTTTTAATTTCATATTCCACGTGTCCATTGTTGGTATGTAGGAAAGCAGTTGGCTTTTCTGTATTAATTTCCCTCCTGCAATGTTGCTATAAGCTCTTAGCTCCAGGAGGTTTTCATCAGTTCTTCTGGATTTTCCACTTGAACAATCATATCATCTGTGAACAAAGGGAGTTTCATTTCCTCTCCACAGGAACACGACTATATACCAGGTATTCCTTTTGTGTTTCTGTTTGCGTTTGCTCTTATTGTACTAGCTCAGACTTCCAGCACAATGTTGAAAAGGAGTTGTGAGAGGGGGGATCCTTGCCTTGTTCCCAGTTTTAGCGGGAAAACTTTGTTTCTCACCCGTAAGTGTGGCAGTAGCTGTAGGTTTTTGTAGATATTCTTTATCAAGTTGAGGAAATTCCCTTCATTCCTAGTTTACTGAGAGTTGTATCATCCGTGGGTGTTGGATTTTGTCCAAAGCTTCTTCTGTATCTATTGATAATGATCATGTGATTTTTCTTTTCTAAACCACTGTGATGGATCACAGTAATCGATTTTTGAATGTTATTCAATTCTGTATTCGTAGTTATTTCCTTTCTCTTTTGTTCATCTCTAACTCTGAATGATCAACACCTAAATCTCGTCCCAGATCAGGACTTTCCATGTGGGATTTCTTAATCTTGATTCATCTTCCGGCGCCCTAGAGTAGGTGTGACGTCACTCTCAGGAATGAGGTTTACTGGTGTCCCGTCCGCCTCTGCCTTCCTGAGAACCATTTCACACTTTTTTTCATGCAAAAAGATTGCAACACGCAGCCGTGTTCAGTTCTGATAGCTGAGAGGCGTTGTCTGGCTCTGACAGACTGAGACAGGAACACAGGTCATACTGTCACGGTCCCGAAATGTCTCACTGACTCTTGTTCTGTGGGTCTTTAGCTGGTTGATACAGATGTAGGGCCAGCAGTCCTACACCCCCCGCTGGCCTGATGCCCTCTCGTGCTTAGCCTCCCACCTCCTGGGTGAGCCCGTCGCCCTCTGAGTGGGAAGAGACACCCCCTCCCACCTCTCCTGTCCTTGCGCACCCTGGGTGGGTGCAGGAACCGCTGTCCCATCGGCTGAAGTGGGAGGAAGGGACGATGTGAGTGAGGCGGGTAGGGACTCACCTACTCTTTTCGTCACCTCTGCTTAGAACCCACAGTCGGGACGGGACAGAGGGTCACTTGTACTCACCCCTTTCCCTCCACTGGAATGGGACGCCCTGTTGCAGAGGGAAGAGAACGTCTCGTCTCGGGCGGAGCTGCTCAGTGCCACCCTACCCTATGATGGGCTTTATCCATAGCTATTTCCAGAGACTTCTGTGTCCGTTGGATTTTGCACATTTAGTTTCAGTCACTGGGGCGGGGGGCACACTGGTTGATAACTTGGAAGTATTCCCGTTTGCTTTTTACTTAAGAACATTTGCCAAGTGGCCGCAGATGTCGGCTGTCACGGAATTCGTAAAGACCGTGTTCTCCTCCGAGGCCCCCTCCAGCCGGAACGGTCTTGTGTGGTTCATCCCTCTCTCTTTTGTTGAAGAGGCTGAGGCCAAGCCACCAACCAATCCTGCCCAACAGCCCCTACGTTTTCAGAGCCAGACTCCGGTAGCTTCTCCAGGATTCTTTCCCGCACAACCCAGCCTGCTCCGGGCGTGTGGATTATGCCTGTCCCTTAGGCATGGGAATGGCATCTAAGAAAGAGCTTCCTTCCTAAAGGGATTAAGATCCCAAATGTTTGGAAATATGCAGCAAGTTGACATCTTCTGCACATAACTGCCGTCCGGGATGCAGGCTGGACTCATCCGGTGGGTGGGGGTGAGGCTGAGTGGCTGCCTGCCCGGTGCCACATCTGCCCGCCACGGGCCCCGCCAGAGCCCCGTGCCTTTGCTCTCACTCAGACGCACACATGGGCCAGGCACACGTCAAACACAAGATGCGTCTTCGCTTAGCGCCAAACAGAAAGGGGGGAAACTGCTCCCTTAGAAAATTCAATCTATCTTCTTACACATTAGGTTTGGATAGTTTCAGCTCTTGCCCAATTTTATCAATTCTTTAGCCCATTTAAGCAAAAGCCATGCAGCCCGGCTCTTTAGAATTGGACCCGCACGCTTGAAAGCCTTGCTGCTTCTGCTTTATCAGAGATGGGAGCGTCCCGAAGCCTGAGGTGGTGACCGTCCGCTACACAGCAAGGAGAAATGTGCACGAAGCCATTTTCAAATTAATTGGGAGTAGCAACTTTTCAGACAATGTTGAGGCTACTGGGAAAACTGGGAGGCGGGGGGACTCGGATCGAGTCCCGGGTGTGCAGGCTGGAACGACGAACGTCGGAAGTTATACAAGCGAATTTGCTTTCAAATGACCGCATCTGTCACGTTTCGGTGCAGAAGATGCAGAAACTGCTCCCGGATCGAATTCTGGCCAGATTGTTAAAAATACCTTGAGGACAACATTTTCTTAGGGCTTCCCTCCCAGACACGGTCTTGACCCTCCCAGGTGGGAGTACATCTGCCCTTTCTGAAGAGGAGCAGGATCGCTGCCGTTTCTGCCTGGAATCCTGCACCTTCCCCACGCCCTCCCCGCGCCCACCCCGCACCCTCCCCGCACCCACCCGCCCATCCTTCCTGTCCAGCACCAGCTCCGCCCCTTCAGGGACCCAGTGAGGGGTCAGTCTGTGCTCCAGCCACCCCGGAACCCCCTGCCCAGCCACTCTCACCCGTCACTGAAAACACATTGTCCCCCTGGGCACAGGGCTGTGCCTGCCTTGTCCACCCCTCCTTCCTCAAGGCCCGGCCAGCTCTGCACGGGGGTTTGGTTAAGGCAGAGATGGTTAAGGGGCGCCTGGGTGGCAGTCAGTGGAGCGTCCGACTTTGGCTCAGGTCATGATCTCATGGTTTGTGGGTTCAGCCCCACGGTGGGCTCTGTGCTGACAGCTTGGAGCCTGGAGCCTTCTTTGGATTCTCTCTCCCTCTCTCTCTGCCCCTCCCCACTCATTCTCTCTCTCTCTCTCTCTCTCTCTCTCTGCTCCTCCCACACGTGCTCTGTCTCTCTCAAAATAAATAAACATTAAAAATTTTTAAAACGACAGAGATGGTTAAAGCAGTCATGAGGGGAAGGAGGGAGGAACTGAGAAAGGACAAGGACCTTAGAAAGATACTAGGTTTGTGTTCCAGAAAGACACATTGCTACCGTGTCACAGGCCAAACGCCTCACAGCCCTTGACACGGAGAGCTCCAAGGGGTCCCCGGGAGTCTCTGGGATGTCCTCCTTCCACCTCCCAACCCCCCGTTGGGGCCGCTTCTCACCCCCGGGGTCTCACACTGTCTCCTCACCTGCTGCTCCCGTGGTGACAAGGACCACAGCTGTGGCCCTCTGCAGCGTGGGCCTCAGTGGCCCGGACCCGGGAACAGCCCAGGGTCCATCAGCAGTGAATGGCAGAGAAGATGTGCTTTTACGTGTGCCGTGGAAGATTATTCAGCCACGAAAATGAAGAAAATCCTACCGGTTGCAACAACATGGATGGACCCTGAGGGCACGACGCAAAGTGAAATGAATCCGAGATAAATACCGTATTGTCTTGCTTCTATGTGGAGCTGAGAACAAACAAACAAACAAACTCATAGACCAGAGGACACACTGGTGGCTTCCAGGGAAGGGCGGGGACGACAGGCGCCACGGGTGAAGGTGGTGAAATGACGCGAGCTTCCAGCTCGAAGGAATTAAGTCCTGGGCGTGTGATGTGCAGCGCGGCGACGGGCGTAGTCCGTGTCGAAAGTCTATGTTGGAGAGTGGATTTGAAAAAAAAAAAGAAGAAAAGAAAAAAGAGAAAAGTCATAAGTCTGTGAGGTGATGGATGTTAAGTGGACGTTCTGGGGTGATCAGTGCACAGTACAGACATAGCACATGGTAGGACGCCCCCTGACGCTGACACAGCGCCCCAAGTCGGTTATGCACCATCGAGCTGAAACAAACAAGGCTAGCAACCCTCAGTGGAAGAGAGAGATAATGAAATGAATATTTAATCAAAAGTGCTTATCAATAATAAAATAAAATAATGCACTAACTTCTGAACCATATATATACGTGGCTTTCATGAGGCAGACAATGAACTAAACTTATTACCGTGTTTTATCTTGTTTGACTCCCTAAATAACTCAATGGTGTGGACCCTGTTCTGGACGAAGTTCGGGGAGGCTGGTGACCTGCACGGAGCACCCCCTGAGCCCTGGGCCCCCCGCCTCCATGCTCTCCCGAGGCTGCTGTCCATCTAGCAACGTTGCAAGAACCACACTCTATTCGAATCTGACAGCCTTCACAGGACCCAGGAGAGCCACACGGAGCGGGATTGCCGAGGACATGTCACAGGGGCCGCTGGTGACCCAGGCGGCGGAAGGCAGGGTGCAGGGTGTATGCTGTCAGGGCTACGTGACCCCTCTTTTAAAACTTAAACTAATGGCAAACCTAAACATTGAGATGGCCAGTTTAATTTATACATTTAATTATGCAGATTAAGTGCTGTTGTAATAGAAATGTGTTACAAGTAAGATATTTGGAAGCCCGGAAGATTGACAGGTGTCACTGGTGCAGGAGGGAAGGAAAATAAATTCCAGCAGAACAAAGGATCTGTCTGTACCCGTAGGAGAGATTCGGCCCCTCACCTCCTTGTTCCGACACCAAGCCGTGCGCTTCACACGCAAGCTACAAATCCATCTATAATTAGCTCGGCCTACGAGTGAATAAAAGGCATTCCAGAAGGAAGGTCTCCAACAAAATAACATTACAATGGCCATATGTTCAACTTGGCCTCAAGTTGAAAAATATCACAACATTATATGCTATTAATGCTGTAAACCTAGACGGGTCCCTCCAGTGATCCAAAAGCTAGAGAGGCCCAAGTGCGTTAAATAAAAACGAGGCAAATGCTCAAGATACAAGGAAGGAAATACTCAAAATGCTTATTTGTGAAAACAAGTCCTGTGACTCCGCTGTCCGTACTGGAACTTTCCTGTTTGCAGACACGGGACTGATTTTCCGAAAGTCTTGGGGTTCCCAACGCGAGCTTGCTGGGGGTGCAGCACACACATCTGGTGGACAGGGCCGCCAAGGACACATTCTTCCACTGTCTGTCGCCTCCCGGTCATTCTATTCTCTTCCTGCAAAACTCATGGGCAGAGAGCCCCACGGAGCGGAGCTAACCGGGCCCTACATCAACAGCCTCCTCTCTAACAAACGTAGAGGGCAGTGTGCAAGGACCCTTCCTGCGCTCCCCGCATCTATCTGGTATGTTTAACCCCTTAATGGTTTATAATCACAAAAGAAATACAAATTTACTGTAAAAAAAATGGAAAATACCAAAGAGTATGAAAGTTATCCCAAAATTCCTCTTCCAGGAATGATAGAATAGGTGATTCCTGCCAACCCTTCAGCTGAGGGGGAAAAAAAACAAACTGAAAAGCTGGACCAAAAAAAAAACTCTGTTGGAAGACATCAAACAGCAAATAACATGACGAAACATAAGGCAAAGCTCCAGGAAAAGAAAGAAAGCCAGAGCGCCCAGGTCTCCCCGGGCCGCACATCTATTCCAGAACAAAGGTCGAGAGGCTGAGCAGGGCTTCCGGGTCAGAGGGATGAGCGGGAAGCGGGGGTCTGCCCCGGAGAGAGGGCGGGGACCCTCCCGGGACTGCAGATGCTCCAGTGAACCAGGAATACGTGGCTTCTCCCAGGATGGCGCCCAGCTCCCTCTCAGATCTTGCTCGGTCAAGGTCCTCGAGGATTCCCAATGCCTCCAGCCTCCTTTCGGAAACCACCGTAAGTTCCCTCTGGAGAGACAGCACAGCATTCCACGGCTCCTTCACCTCCACGGTCTTCACCCACCACATCTGGCACCCAGTTAAAAAAACAGTAACCTGGTTTCTGAGATGACAAGAAGAAAAAGGAAAGAAAAGATCAAACCAAGGGAAACAAATGGACGGAGAGGGATTCAGATGAAGGCATCATGAGACCCAGCCTCTAAAATAATTATCACTAATATGCGTCAGTGACTCAGAGACAAGATGGAAATGTTTTTCAAAGAATTTGAAGTTTTTAACAATGGAAATTGTGACAGTGATAAAACCCAACACGGGGACACAGGGGATGAATTTAATGGAAGGTTAGACACAGCTGAAGAGAAAATTAGAGACTCTAAGAGCAGACGCTGTGCCAGAGCTTCAGCGAGCATGGAACATACTGTGATGTCCGGAAGCACAGAAAAATGTACATGAGGTTTTCAAGAACGTCTTTGGTCTGTAAAATCGTCGGCACGTTATCTCCATTCCCAGACGTACGGACACCCTGCGGAATTAAGACCACCGACAACAAAAGCAGTGGGGGGTGTAAAAGTTCATATGATTTGACAACGGGCGAAGCTGAGAGAATAAAGGGAAAATAAAATAGGTTCATTGATCAGCTTATCGGTGGTAACGGGTGGCGGTCAAAGGATACAATTCAGACTGAGAAACCAAGTGGTGGAAGTCTCACTAAACAAACCAGGAGAAGACTAGGACATTATGTGAAGGGATATAATGTATGAATGCAAATGTCATATGGACATAAATTTTTAAATATCTGCAAAATTATGTAAAAATACAAACCTTCCTATATACTGAATGAAAAGCAAAAAAACAAAAAGTAGACAACATGGTAAAAGAGTTGAAAGAGCTCTACTGTATTTCATGTGGGAAATACACATTAAACAGCATGACAGAGCCAGAGCTCTGCATTCGCCAGAGCCGTGAGTTAAGTGGGCAAAACTCCCTGATTAGAAAGAAAATATCTGAAGAGTAACTGAAAAAGCCAAACCTAACTCCACGCTACGGGTAAGAGAGGTGCCTAACAGGACGTGATTTAGGAAAGGCAATAATAAAAGAAAACACGCAAACAGAAAGAAAGCAGGGTTTGAGCATTTCTCACATGACAAAGTAGAATTCAGGCAAAAACAGTACCAAGTAGGACAAGAATGGCAGTCTCAAGGGCTAAGAGCCGTCCGTGACTGGGCACGGAGATGAAATCAGTCCTACGTCCCAAAGGATGGAGACGCTCCCATCACAGTAACTGCCGAAGAGGCGAGGAGAAAGACTGGCTAAGAAGCATCAGCATTCTGCTATCAGCCAAGGATGGGCTGGCTGCACACCAGCAGATTCAAAAGGAAACAGAAAACCCAAGTGACGGACCCAGCGAGGGGCACGTCCGTCCCTGACCTCATAGCAAAAACAGCATGCGGCTCAAAACATTCTTGAAAAGCCACTTTCAGGCCACAAAGCAAAGCTCAGGAAATCCCAGAAACTAGAATTAATGCAAACAATATTTTCTGTCCATAATGAAACAAAACTCAAAATTAATAACAAAAAGTCTTTCCCATCAGACAATTAGGAAAACCTGTCAATTAAAAACTCTAGGGTCAAGGGCTAAAAACAAACCTAAATTGTAGAATTTCTTGAAAAAACAACAGTAATGGGAAAGCCACAGTGAATTCGACAGGATAAGGCTTAGGCATCATCAGAAGAAAGTTTATAGCTTATGCCTAAATCACCAGAAGATGAAACGTAAAAGGAAATATTCCGCCTAACACACCAGAAAGGGGAAAGAAAGTCATTTCTTCTTTTTAACTCAGCCTTGGACCTGCGCCTGGTCCCTTCCCACCTCCCTCAGCGTGGAGATTCCACGGAATGGAAAACAGCATCATGGCAGCCTTGCCCGTGGCCCGGTTGTGCGGCCGAGGTGACAGATCACTGCTCGCCCTGCAGAACGCCACGTCGTCCCACTGCAGCCCGCAGAGGACGGCCGGCGTCGCACCTTCTGGGCTCAGGGACCCTGTGCCCCGCTGACGTGGAGCCTGCGTCCGGAACCCCACTTTACGGCAGGCGGTGGGAGGTCAGGGGAGCCCCGGGTCCACCACACGCTGCACCAGCAGAAGCCGCCAGCCTGAGCCGTGGAACCGTCCACCGGAGGCGTGATGGGCTCGGAAAGTGCCAGGACGTGGTACCCGTCCTCCGTCACATCCATTACATGGCGCCCTGTGGGCGGCGGGTGCCAGGCCCACACCCAGGGACCCAGGGTGCCAGGCCCACACCCAGGGACCGCTCAGGACTGTGTGCCTCCACGCCTGCAGATCCGTGGGGAGAGAGATGGAGACAGAGACAGAGAGACAGAGACAGAGATACAGGACAGGACAGAGAGAGTCAGACAGAGAGACTGAGATAGAGACAGACAGAGACAGAGAGAGATAAAGATACAAGACAGGACAGAGAGACAGACAGACAAACACAAAGAAACAGAGAGAGATAGCAATACAGAGACAGACAGAGACGGAGACAAAGTAGAGGTGAGGGAAAGAAGGAAGGGGATTTGACAGAATGTTAATCACCACAAGTGGGAAAGGGGAGGAGGCTGGTCAGTGTCTTACCCTTTCAGTCTGTCTGAGAATCTGAAACTTTTCAAGGAGGCTGGGAATCAGAAGCAATGAGAAAAGCCCTGGAATGAGGGGACCTGCGCGGACGTGCGCTGGGGAAAGAAAGCTCCAGCCGCCAGGCGCGGGGTCCGTTGTGCGGAGGCCGATGGCTGTGAGGACGGAAGAGGAGACAGATTCTGGAAGATAGAAGCCAGGAGGTGAGACATCAGAAGACCGGGACCCTCCCTGCTGGAGTCTTGGCCACGGTGACGGCCCCGGGATCCCGCGGTGTCTGCCTCAGAGCTGGCCAATGCTAGCAGTGCTCTGCCTGGCCGGCCACACTGTCCCAGGGCAGCGAGTCCCCCCGAGTTGCCCGTGTGGCCGTGGGGGGCTGCGGGAGGCCGTGGGGGGCCGTGGGGGGCTGAAATGCAGGTCCGGGACCGACCCCCGAGGTCTCGAGGTGCAGCTGCACTTGTGGCCTCTGTCCGGCCAGCAGGAAGGTTCCAGGGAATTTCAGCAGCAGGAGGTCGCCGGTTGTCACCTTAACCGTCATTTGGAGGGAGGACTCTGGAGGCTGGGAGGTGAGGCGGGGGCCCCGGGGACCCCGCGCTGGGTGGGGGAGGAATCAGGCAGGCGGAGTGTCCCCGGGGTGGGCGGTGTGGAGGCCTCGTGGGCTGTGAACAGGGCGGGGGGCGGGGCAGGAGGGGACCCTTGTCCTCCGTGATGGAGGGAAGTCATCAGAGAACCGGGGGCGAGTGGCCCGCTCTGAAGGGGACTCAGAGAGCCCCCCGCAGTGACTGGTCAGAGGGTCCGGGTCCCAGGAAAGTGGTCGGGCTGGAGGACCGTCTCGGGAGCTTCGGGCACTCCCTGCGCTCCTGACACCCTCCGTCCCAGTGAGCGCAGACCCCCGACCCCACAGAGGGAGGTGCAAGTCCCCCCGCTTTCCTCCTGGGACCTCTGCTCTCTCCTTCCCCCGAAGTTTTCATGCAGACGTTTAAAGATGCTTTTTCACTTCGTCACATTACTGTGAGTTTCTTTCCTTTTTTTAGGAGCAGGACCCACGTGGAGGCAGACTTTGGAGAAAATGCACAGGAGGCCCCTGCATGTCACTCTCCCCGGCCCTTCCTGGCCAGGTCCCCAGGTGTCCCCAACCCTGCATCAAAACTCAGTGGCCCCTTATTACTGTTAGCCGTTGGCGGTGCGAATCACTTAGCGTACCACTGTTAGCCGCCTTGGAGCTCAAGGTCAAGTCCTCCTTCCTCCTGGGATTCCATGTCCCTCTGGGGTCCGGAGCCCGTGGGAGTGACGCTATTCAGAGAGCAGGGCGGGATGGACACGGCACAGGATCATTGTGGGCGCGGCCCGCCGGTGCCCGCTGGTGCCGCACAGGCCGGGAGGAGTGAGACGTCCAGGCAAGCGGAGCAGGACCACGTGGGGACAGAGCTGAGCAGAGGGTGACTTCAGTCCCCGTGACTCTGCACGGCAGCCCGCGCCACACCGAAGGCCCCAGATGGACAGAGTCACAGATGGTGATAAAACTTTAAATACTGTCTGCCCTTCAGGATGCATCCAAGTAACAAAGAATCAGGAGCCATGTCCGAAGTTTAAGGGAGATGGTGGGGGGCTCAGCGGGGCAGGCACGCAGGGCCCTTCCCCCGGCCCTCCTGTGCAGGGGGGAGGTGTGCGTGGCCGCAGGTGGGGCGCAGTGACTGTGTGCACCGGAGGCCGGGGAGCTCGGGGGAGGGCGTGGTCCGGGGGACGAGGACGCGTGGCCCCCAGGGGGCTCTGTCCAGGGGGCTGCCCTTGGGTCGCCGTCCCCAGATGCAACCTGGAGGCGGGATTCCTGTCGGACTCGCTAGAAATGCTCTCGGGAGAAATCAGTGGAAGCAAGAGCGGGAAGAGAGAAGGGACCTGGGGGGGCTGGGGACACGGTCACCCCACGCTCACACCTGCAGTGACAACCCGTCTCACCCGGGACAGGAGCGCTGGGATTTCCGGGCCTGAGCGTGCATGCTGCCCGGGGCAGCATGTGTCCGCGTGGGCACAGCCGTCATTGTGTCTATGGGTCCATACACATGTTACACACATCTGGCTCGAGCCCGAGCTACGGGCTGAGCGGACGAGGGCCAGGAGTCAGGGAGGCCCTCCCAGCCTCGCCCCGGACCCAGGCTGCCCCCCTGTGCCGGTGCTGGCCGCCACCACACCGGACGGCAGAGAGCCCAGGCGGACTCGAGCCTGCAAACCAACGCCTGGGGTGGCGGCTGATGGCAGGCACGGCGCGGACCTCGCCTCTCCCCCCTCCTCTGCCATGAAAAGTCAGCTGGGAGCGTGCAGTCATGGAGGACCAGAGCGGACGCTGCCAATCAGGCCGCCCTCAAACCTGCCAGGAGCACAGCGGCCCTGCCCCACTCTGGTCCTGCACGTCTAGGACTCTGAGGTCGTACTTTCTCCTTCTTTCTGATGCAGATCTACCTGGAAGAGTCGGACCATCTGACTTCTGTGGAGGGCGCTGTGCAGAGCAGGGCAGCCAAGCCTCCCAGGACTTCCGTGTGCTGAGCCTGGCGTTCAGGGCGCACTCACGTTAGCGTCATCGATTACTTTTGCTGGAGGACACCCTGGCTGGGGCTACTTTGGTGGGTTTAGGGTGTTAGCTTACGCTAGTCCTCAGCGTTGCCGAGGTGTGACTGGCATAGGGAGAAAGGAAATGCTTTTCATGTGGTCGCCCAATGGACTGGAAACGCCTATCCACAGACACGTTCACACCTGGAGCTCTGCCCCGGGCGGGGAATGAGCTGTCACCAGCCCACAGACGGGACACGGTGGGGGGCTGCAGCCGTGATCACCCGCCACCCCCAGCCGAGGCCCAGCACCCTCGCCATATGGGCTGGAGGAGGCCAGCTCAGGGAGGCGCCTGCCCGTAGGCACAGCCGGACCTCTGCAGCGAGGGCTCTGGGACAGAGAGGGCGTGCATCCTGGGTGAGCGAGCTGTGTTCTGAGCGACCCTTCTCTGCCAGTCACGCGTGGGCCTAAGAGAGAAAACGCACTCCTGGGCCCATCGCGGCCCTCCAGGCTCGGGACCCAAGGAAAGAGAAGCCTCCTGATTTTCTTCTGCATGAGCCGCGGGGCCGTTAGGGGACGTAGTCTGCTGGGGTCCCTGACCGGAGCATCACAGACCGGGCTGCAAACAACAGGTCTCTGTTCCCCACGGTTCTGGTCACTGGGGGGTCCAAGATCAAGGCTGCATCTGGTGAGGACCCGCTTCCTGGTTCAGAGATGGCCCTCTTTCCTCTGCGGCCTCGCGTGGTGGATGGGGGCAGGGAGCTCTCGAAGCCACTTTACAGGAGCGTCAATCGCGTTCACGGGGCCCTGCCTCCTAACCCCATCACAGTGGAGGTTAGGGTTTGGGGGACACAGTCGGCCCATAGCCAGGCCAACGTGAACTTCACCCGCCGGCATTGCTGAGCCTGCAAGGGGCTCAAGGCCATTGCGAGGGGCAAGGGCTCTGAGCCTCACCCCAGTGCCCAGGGTGGGGTGCACACACAGGACACCGACCCCTGGAAGACAGATACGGGGTCACAGCTCTGAGAGCGGGTTCAGAGGGCCCCTCCGTGCCCAGGTGACAGCCGAGGGGCCCGGCGCTGGCAGGAACAGCAGGAGCAGGAGAAGGGCGGGGTCTGCGCCCGGATGCAGAGGCCTGGAGGGCATGGACCATCCCGTGGGAGGCACCTGCTCCGGTTCGGCGTCTCCCTCTCTCTGCCCTTCCCCCACTTGTGTTCCACCTAAAAAATAAGCATTAAAAGATTAAAAAATAACAAACAGATGATTTCCTCTCAGCACATGACTCTCCCTTGGTCAGGATGAGGTAGATGCGGAGGGACGGTCACCATGTGACCCGGGGAACCTTGGGGCAAGGCTGAGGGTCAGGGACACCCTGTCACATCCTCTTCAGCCGCTGTACCGTTGCGGTGGCCCGGGGCCCTGGGCACAAAGTGACCGGGCCCCAGAAGTGCCGCGCCTTCCGCATCTCGAGTGACAGTTGCGTTCACGGCGGCCAGGAACGGTCCAAGAGTCTCTTCTCCACGTTTGACTACGGCAGCAAGACCTTATTCCAGCCCGGCGACCGCTGTCCCCTCCCCTCGGGGCGCCTCGGGAGCGGCGCGTGGCCTGGGCTGCAGCGGGGCCTCCCCCCAGCCTCCGGCCTTCCAGAACAAGCCTGATGAAACAGATGGTGCCCCTCAGCTCGCAGGGCAGAGAGGCCTGGATTAACTTTTTTCTTTTTAATTTACTTCAAATGCATCTATTATAAGAGTTAAGCAATTTTTCTTTTCCGGTTCTAGAATAATCTTTAAAGTTTGAGACTGGGTGTGTCTCAGTTAAGAATACGTTTCCTTCTTTGTTGTATTTTTGTAGTCCGTTCAACATCTGAGAGGAAATAGAAGCCAACTGACAGAATCCCAAACCCCCAGGACGCGGCGGTGTGCCTTCGGAGCAGGGCAGCCCCATTCTGGAAGCTCCAGTGCGGCTCGCACACACCCGTGGGCTGAGCAGGAACCAGGATTTTAAAAATCCAGACGCAGCCCAGCAAGCGTGTCCGCCAGTATGCACGTCCGTGACCCGCCGGCAGCGGTGTGGCCTGGGACCCTGGCAGCCCACAAGAGCTGGGTCCTGGGGGAATCCGCGGCAGAGTGGAGCGGAGGGGTACCCGCTGCGGGCGGGGCAGGGTCCCAACCCTCCGGAGGAGGCGCAGGAACGTCCTGAGCAGAAATACCTTCCGTCCCAGAATGGAGTTTCCGAGCCGCAGGCCAGCCACGTGACACAGACAGCGTGGACGCTAGAGCGCGAGTCCAGGGAGCAGGAGAGGCCCCATCTCGAGCGAGGCTGTTGCAGAGACCTCAGCAGCGCCCCCCGGGGCCATCGGGCGGCCCTGCAGGGGCCCGCTGTGGGGGCAGCCTCACCCCTGCTTGGGGTCTTCTCTCCTCAGCCACTGCCGACCCTTACACACCAGGGCCCCTCAGACCAGACGCCACAGGCCACACGCGCAGGTCTGTTTGGGGGTCTGAGGGGCCAGCTCCAGGGTGTGGCTACGTGGGTTCCAGGCCACGCAGGACCTCACGCATCGGGCGTTAGCATTTCTTACCCAGAACATCTTATGTATGAAATATAAAATGAAACCCAGCCACGAGCAGACAGCCCTGCCAGTGCAGCGCGGGGGGACCGTGGGGGGACCGTGGGGCGGCGAGGAATCATGGATGGAGGGAGGGAGCTGGGGGGCTGAGGCCCAGCAGGCCGGCAGCACCCGTGATCCCCGCCCCCCCCCCAGCCCAGAAGCAAACAGCAGTTCAGCTGGGGAAGAAGGGTCTCCTAAGAGCAAAAGAGCCCGGAGCTGAGACCCCGGAAAACCCACATTCTGGCCGGAGACGGGGGAGCCAGAGAAGGACGCCACGAGAGAGGGTCAGCATGCATGACGAGGAGCCAAACCTCCCTGGTCAGTGCCAGGAGCAGGCACAGCGGGCGCGGGAGCCGGGACGGGGAGTCGAGGACGCCGGGCGGGGCCTGCGCAGCGTGGTGTGCAGGGTGCGTGTGCAGGGTGTGTGTGTGTGCAGTGTGTGTGCGATGTGTGGCACGCAGCACGGGGAGGGCCCGGCCCCTCAGCTCCGGGAGAGGCGCGGGGACCGCGATGGGGACCCCAGGTCTCCGTCCGCAGAAGCAGACGGCTGGGCAGCACGCGTCTGTGATCAGGAGGACATGCCCCGCATCCTGGGACGCCCCGCCCCGGGAGCAGACCCCCGCTGACCACCACAGAGCAGGCAGCTCGGCCCTGGTTGCCCACAGCAGGAGACACGCAGTCAGCCGGCTGCAAAGCGCTCCCAGATGCGAGGCTGGAAACACGACAAAGAGGAGAAGTTAGAACTGCAATTACCTTCAAAGGCTGATGCTCGGGCCTCTGCCCCCCCCCCCCCCCCCCCCCCCCCGCCTCTGGCCTCTTGCTCTGTTCCCCAAACACACCTGTTGACCAGCCTGTTGGCAGCATGGAAACCGAATTCAGTGCCTGTTCGCTGGCAGGAGGCAGTGGGCAGGGGCGCAGCCTTCGGAGAGGTGCCCACCTGCCGCGGAC